>JBBBDQ010001058.1:0-250000 GCA_037127315.1 Ascarosepion bandense | reverse complement strand
AATTTAAATTGAAAAGTTAAAATAACAAATACTACAATTTAAATTGAAAAGTTGAAATAATTGAAGCAAAGTTAGTTCTCACTATCTTCACGCTTCAATTATTTCAACTTTTCAATTTAAATTGTAGTTGTTTAGTGACTTCTCTTTATTTTTCATTTATGTCTCTCTCATATCTATCTATCTATCTATCTATCTATCTATCTATCTATCTATCTCTCTTTCTATCTATCTATCTCGGTCTGTTATTCTATCTATCTATCTATCTATCTATCTATCTATCTATCTATCTCGGTCTGTTCATTATCTATCTATCTATCTATCTATCTATCTATTTTATTCTATCTATCTATTTTATTCTGTCTCTCTGAAGATTTTTCAATTTATCCAGTTTATTTTTTCCTTCATTAGAAATTTTATTCCATAAATAAGATGTATACTGTCTAATATCAGAAGCTGGGCCAAATGTTGTTATAGTACAGATTTGATCAATGTCTGCTTACGCACCACCGTAAAAGATATCGACACGAAAGTAAAGCCGGCAGGCCGAGTTCGAATTGCGGTTTAATCTCTTGCTTTCCATTTTGGAAATCAATTCTCCTCCAGTTACGGGGCAAATAACAGGACAGGCTGGTCCTTCAAATCTTAGGTCACAGTTACAGACCAGTAGAGGGTCAATCGTGAATTTAGTATTGTGTAGAATAGAGACCAATCCTCTATCATTCATAAGAAGGCACTAAATTCTACAGATAGTATCAAGAAAAGGACACTGTGAAGAGCCATGATCACCAAATTCATAGAAGGACACAATATCTAGAAAATAATTAAGGTGCAATTGTGAAATAATTAAAGTGTTCGTGTGCTAATTATATCAAATTAAACTTCGAAACATTTTTACATTAAAAATGATTTTCCGGAAAGAGAAACTATTCAGAATTTGATATTTTCTTTGAAAAAAATCACTGGCCTATTTTTATGCTTATATCTACATTGGTATTCAGTCAATCAGTTAAGTGTCATACGTGATACATTCTTGGGTGATCATGTCGCAAAAGACACGTAACTGACCGGGTAGAATATTTTCTCACAGCAGGTTGCCATTACTTTTTAAAGTAGACTGTTTGCCAGCCAAAGCTATAGAATCTAATCTGTTCTGTTATTTAAGCCATAACTAGGGAGAGAAGAAAAGGCATTTGCGCGTAAGTGAATGCAGCAAATTCAACCGGAATTCGAACTCGGCTCTCCGATTTCTCGTTCCGAACAACTGCATCACATCGACATTGACCCGTATATTTTCTTTTTCAAAATTAGGATTGTGTACCTGTTATGGGGAAACACACCTATTCTTCAGATAATGGACTCTCTCTCCTATATTAATAAGAGTTAACAAGAAGTTAACGGGAGAAGTTCATTCAGCCTCCTTCGGCAGGAGGGCAGAATGGAAGAGACCTCCGTAAGGCCTCAGTCACCGGTCCCCTCCACTTCGGCCTGGTGTGGGAAAGAAGTAGAGTGGTATGTGCCAACGACAGAAAGTCAGGGATCGCCGATTCCAGCCAGTTCAGCATGGAACTCAAAGGACAGTAATGCCAATTCGCTGGCCTCAAAAAGGCCAGAATCGCCCGTCCCTTCAACCTCTGGGTGGAAAGGTGGGAATGTGAGAAAGGGCGAGGCATATTATGAAGGACTCCGGGAGAAATATGCAGAGTATATTTCTGGCAATGAATTCCTATCGGTGCCAGTAACATTACAAGCAAAAGAGCCGAGGATTATCTCCCTACTGACAAAGGACCCCAAGACGTAAAAGTTTGTGGGGGTCAGCAGGGACGCCATTGAGGAAGCCATCAAGACTCTCAAGATCAAGGCGAAAGCAGTAGAAAGGAGGAGTCATGCCATGGGGGACGTCCTGTTTGGCACAACAAACAAATCAAAGCAGTTGGCAGAAGCGTCTCTGGCGACAAAAATGCTCAAGTTTCAAACAGAATATATGGGAACCCGCAAAACACGTATAACTCTACACGGGATTCCCATGAACATAAGCGAAGACCACGTTGGGGCGTTTTTTGCCAAATATGAAAGGTTGGCAGAGGTGAGCTCCGTCATATCGAAAGCAGGCTTTGCAACTGGAGATGTTACCCTGTAAGTGACGGTGTCACGAAAACAATTCATGGACATCCCGAATATCCTTACCTGCAGGGGTAACTCGATCTTTGTGGTGGTGGAGGGTAGGAGGTTGCTTTGCTGGGTCTGCGGGGCCTCGGACCACGTAGCCAAAGCGTGTCTAACCAAAAGCCCGGCCCCAAAGACCCAACGGAACACAACAACCAGCAACACCAAAAGAGATAGCAGTCCCAAAAGAGAAGATTACTGCGAATGAGGGCGAATGGCAGACAACTGGGAAGAAGAAGAAGAAGCCCAAAACGTCTCCACCACCAGAAAAGCTGTCTCCGTCACCCAAGTCGCTATCCAAGCAGGATGTCTCACAGAGAAAAATCCCCACAAAAACAAAGAAACTAGTGGCGAAAAAACCAACAGTGGTGGAGATTCCAACGGAGACAGGAAGAGGAGGAAATGGAGATGCAACCAACAGATCCCAGATCGTCTTCCCTAAAGAGATGCAGGGATGAAGAGAAGGAAAACCCCATAGTGCTACGAAAAAGCAGGAGTACCGAGAAGGTCAAGCTGAAATGCTCATCATTGCCGGTGTCACCTGAGAGACAGAGACTGTCTTATGCTGAGAAGGCAAAGAGGCTTCCCTCTTCCCCTCAAAAACTTTCCCAGTCCCCGACCTTTAAACTGATTCCGCTTTCCCCTACCCCTACTCCTACTCCTTCACGTACTCCCACTCCTACCCGTACGAAGAAAAAGAAACTTCTTCCCCAGGGGAAAGCTCTCATGAAAATTGAGAAAAAAGAAATTGCGAAAGAGAGGTCTGCGCAGAGATGCAGTCTGTTAAAGCCACTCTTAAAATTGTCGTCTGTAGATAATATGTCCACAGAGGATCCTACGAATTTCCCTCAGGCCCCAGGTGTACTTACCCTTGTTTGGTAGCCTGCGGGTCTGGGAACACATAGCGGAAGCAGAGAAGCTTTACCCTATAATTGATATGTTCCGGAGTAACACAACAGAACTTAGTAAAAAATTAGTAAAAATTGTTCAGGGAGGGTCCCCGTTTTGTTCCATCCCTGCTTATATAGGGTAGTCAAACTAACTTACGCTACAGACGTTGGTGGTATTGTCTTAGACGGGCGGATTACGTCCGATGTAGGAACTGGTTCCCTAGGACAGTCCGTTGGGGTCCTTGCCCCCAAAGATTTCTACCCGGTATGTGATTAGAAAAAAAATTCCTTTTTTACTTTCAGGTCTAACGGATGTCAATCAAGTTAGCGAGTTTGAATGCGAAGGGCTTGAGGGATCGGAGTAAGGCAGCCCACCTGCTTCGGGGCCTCTTGGCTTTCGGCGTGGATGTGGCTGCGATCCAATCGACTCACTTTGTTTGCGATTTCGATGCCTGTGTGCTGTCTAACGACTTTGTCGTCTATCAAGCATATGGGAACCAATTGGCCAGAGAAGTTTCTTTGCTGGTCAAGCGTACCCTAGACGCAAAGGTGGACCTTGTTCATGTTGGTGCCGAGGGACGGTTGATCGTTGTCGATATTGCTGTGAAAAGCAACTCGTTTCGTTTGATTGCGGTGTATGCGCCCAATGATCGGGCGGAGCGGGTCTAGTTTTTTCGGCTGTTGGGGCCCTTCCTATTTGATTATTCACGACTAGTTCTAATGGGGAACTGGAATACCATCCTGAACCCCAAATGGGATAGAGGGAGGGGCGCTAGCGGGTGACGTGGTGATCGTAGCCTGGTTGATCTGATTAACGAATTTGGTCTCGTTGATAGATACCGGGTCGATCTTCCGGGCTGGAAAATGTGGACTTGGACTCATAGTTGGCCTTCTACCCGGGTATCAAGTTACCTGGATAGAATGTTAGTGAGAGAAGCTGACATTGATTTCCTAGATTGTCCGACGTTCCACTGGTTAGGCTACTCGGACCACAAACTTGTTTGTGTCCGTGTAGCGTTAGACTTAGGCCTAGAATGGCTGGTTACTGGAAGTTCAATCAGTCCTTACTAGACAGGCGAAACTTTCGGTGCCAGCTAATTAATGTAGTGCAGCGGGTGATAACTGGGGTAGTCATTGGGAATAAGTGGTGGGAGAATCTTAAGAATAGGATTAGGCCTTTCACCACTGAATATAGCCAACGGCTCAAACTAGATAAGGGTAATAAGGTGAAGAGGCTTAAAGCTAATTTCTTCCGGGTGGAGGCTGGTTTGTGATCCCCTAGAGATGACCTTAGCTAAGCCTGTAGCGTTCGACTAGCGAGCGTTACATGGGTCAGGTAATTAGACATAGGTTAAGCAAAATGTTTTCCGAAGCTGTGAACATGGGCGCAGAACTGCGCAAGGAAGAGATTCGTCGAGGCAGCGACCGGTACATTCGAGAGGTGCGCGACCCGGAAGGACAAACTCTTCGGTCGACCGACGACATGTGCGAGGCGTTTCGGCGGTATTTCCAGAACCGGTTTACCAAGGAGCCTGGTCTCCGTGATGAGGAGTTTCGCAGCTATTTGGCTGACTTTCCAAGGCTTTTGTCGGCTGATGCAGCTAGCTGCGAGGGAGAGATTACGGAGGACGAAGTCTACGTGGTTTTGAAGAAGGTCGGCAGTGGCAAGTCGCCAGGTTTTGATTGTTTGCCCTATGAATTGTACTTGAGGTTGTCGCACATTTTTGTACCGATCTTGACTGTCCTGTTCAACAACTGAATCCGGCAGGGGTCCATCCCCAACCGGTTCACCAGGGGTGTGGTCACGCTATTAAGAAAAAGCAAAAATGTTGAGAGGGAACTAGATGGCTACAGGCTCATAATTTTGCTAAACAAAGAGTTAAAGATTTTGGTCAAGATCCTGACGAATCGTTTGCAGCTAGTTGCCGAGTCTCTGTTGGGACCTGAACAGACTTGTGCTGTGAGGGAACGAACAATTCAGAGCAACCTGCATTTGATCTGCACGATCCTAGAGGGTGTAAAAGACGACGATGAAGCCGTGCTGATCAATTTAGATGTCCGAGGCATTTGATAGGGTTGCCCATGGCTATCTGGCGGCTGTCCAGCAGGCTGCCGGATACGCACCCGACTTCTGTTGCTCGATTAGTCCCCTGTATCAATCCCCCCACGGCTGTGGTACAGGTAAACGGGAAGCTGTCGAGCACTTTTGCGCTGTCTAGTTCGGTCCAACAGAGTTGTTCACTGTCGTCCTTGCTTTATGCTTTGGAGTTGGAATCCCTCCTTTGTCGGCTAAGGGACAGGACGTACAGTTCGGCCCTACGTGGAATCTCTGTCTCTAGTGGAGCTCAAGCCAGGGTTCCACGTACGCCGATGACGTCACTACTTTCGTGTCCTCCCAGAGTGATATTGAAGTAGTACAGAAGGCACTTGAACGGTACGAACAGGTGACAGGGGACAAGATTAACCGCGACAAGTCTTCCGGCTTGTGGTTAGGTGCCTGGAAGGGTGCTACACTTCCGGGGCCCTTTAACTGGACTGACGGCCCTGTCCGCATTCTTGCAGTGTGGTTTGGGCTCGCCCTCCAGTTGTAGAAAAATTGGTCTGAAGTACAGGCAAAGGAGGGGCGTCGGTCGAGATTTGGCGTCAAAGGAATTTGTCCTTAAAGTGTTTGGCTGAGGCGTGTGTTACATACGTCTTTCCCATTATCCTTTACCGGCTGTCTGTACTTCCACTTTGTGAACAGCGTGAGAAGGCAATCGAGAGTTTGCTATTCTCTCTTCTGTGGAGAGGACGCAAACATAACGTCGATAAACGTGTCTGTTACCAACGTCCGTCTCATGGAGGTCTGGGAATGCCGCACTTGACGAGTCACAAGCTCGCTTGAAGGCTGGCTTTTCTCAGACGTGCGTTAATGGAAAACTCGTTGCTAATGGGGATAGTGAGGGACATGTTCCCTAGCCTTACTATCACTCCCCCGATCTCGAGGCGGTGCCGTAAACATCGGGGGCGATCGAGTTTTCTCCTCGAATGTCTGGCAGCCTTGAGGGCCATTCCTCGGTCCAGTGACCTTTCTCGGCCTAGCAAAGTCTTCTATCAGGGATTAGTGGCGGTTGACGTGAAGGATACACTACGCGAAGTGCTCGGCATGTCGGAGGAGGAGTATCGCTCTTATTGGTCTTGGGCGCCAGGTGCTGATTATCTCAACAACTCTGAGTTTTCACTTACCTGGCGATTGGCTCGAAATCGGTTGTCTCTCAGTGACGCGGCCTTCATATGGGGCCTGGCGGATTTGCCAGATTGTGAATGCTGTGACCTTGGTTTAAAGGAGACGTCTGCGCACGCATTCCACCATTTTTCTCGGGTTCGCCCTCTATGGGACCGTGTCGGGAGTTGACTCTTCGTATCGCGCCGCGTGAGCTCGTGCTCATTGATTGTGCATACGTCTGTGAAAATGTGTCGCCCTCGTTTTTGGGATTGAAGCGAATAGTGTTTCTTTCGCTGCTGTTCACAGCTCGAATGGTTATATGGATGACGCGATTGGAGGAAGTCTTGCGAGGTGGCCGACTTTCACATCAGTATCTGATCAGATATTTTGAGTATCAACTCCAAATTAAGATTAAATCTGATTGAAAACGGTTGACCACGACATGCTTTAGCGAAAGATGGGTAAATGTGGCGAGTCTGGTTCGTGTGAACGGGGCTAACCTGGATTTTCTCTTTTAGATCTACTAGTCACATCGGGGCAGATGCCTTTGGAACCCTCCCCTGGTTAAGGTAGTTCCTTTTTGTGTACATTGTAAATGGCAATGAATGTGAGTCCTAGTCTCTCCCCGGCATTGTCTTTTGTTATAATCCAGGTGGAGATTCCCAATTTCCCCAGTTTTTATTTTTATCCCGTTTAATCTTGTCTGGGTCAAGATTATATTCTCCCCATCCATTTTATTTTCTCCTCTCTACTCAATGTAGAAAGAGTGCCTCTTGATTTTGTCCTATGGGCAAAATACAGCGGCATCTTTGTTTTGTGGTTTGGTTGGGTCATGATTTCTGTTTGTATCTTTTGCTTAAAAAGATTTTGTTTTGGAAATTTATGTCATGCCCCTCCCCACACATCATTTTATGATATATTTTTAAATATTTTTTTCACAATACAATTTTTTATGCTCATTTGGGTTTTTTAGGTCCCTGGTATGTTTGAGGTATTTTGGTGTATGAAGGATTGAATAATGATGGGCACGTTCTTGTGGTGGATGAGAAAATTCTAAAGTATGTTTGGGTCGTGAGTCGCATTAGATAGGTATAGGATAGGTACTACCAACCTGAGTTTTTTGCACCCCAAATTGGCCTTGTGCCAAAAGTGTATTTTTCATACAATTAATATTGAGAAGTTTTCTCAATATTTATTTATTTTTTATATTTTGCTTCTGACCTGGTTTGACATTATTGTTGTTACTTGGACCTTATTGTCCTCCCGTGAAAGACTTTATCTGAATTATTTAGCTAAGTTTATTTTTCGTTGCATTTTTTTGTTCACTTTTGTTTTAATTTTCCTTTCTCTGTTTTTTTGTTTTCCGTTTTTCTTGGACTTTTATTTTCAGTTACAACCCGGTTTCGGCCATCATATTTGTTATTGTTTGCATTTTTGACATGACAAGTTCATCTATTTAATTTTTTTAAAATTTAATTTTTCTTTTTCAGTGACCAATTCTTGGCTATTTTTGAATTTCATTTCTTGTGAATTTTTATTTCAGCCCCTTCCAGCCCATGTTTTTATTTACCGAAAATAACCTTTTAGTTTACTTTCGTATTTTGTTACTTATTTACAACTTAGTGTCTTCTTTTTTTTCCTCCGTGTTTTTCTTGCCTTTTTACTTTAATTCTTTTTCCCCATTCTGTTTATTATTCAAAAAGTTTCTTGTACTTCTTTTTATTTCTTTTTTTATTTGACATTACTTAAGCCGTTTTCGGCTTATTTCTTCCATATTTTAAATCCCTCTTCTTTCGTATTCTTTTTGTTGTTCATTTTCTTCCTGTCGCTTTAGGTTAATTCTTTTATTTTAAAGGTTTTTAGTTTTCCCTTTCGTAGATGAGATTGCTTTTTTTTTCTTGCCGTTCAAGGTTAATTTCTTTTTATCTTTTTCCAATAAGTTTTTTTTTGCTAATTATTTTTTTGTAGGTGGGATTATTTAATTTTTCTGTTTGCCTTTTAAGGTTAATTTCTCTTTAATTTTAAAGTTTTAGTTAAAATTTGTACTCATTTTTAATTTCTTTTGAGAGTTTATTTCCTTGTATTGTGCGTATTTTTAAATCCTCCCATTTCATAGGTGTGTCATTTGTATTAATGTAATTTTGTTTATTTTATTGAATTTATTTATATTTTTCTTCTTTTCTTCTTCCCCTGCAATTGTTTAAATTATCCCCACCTCCACCCCGCCTTCGTGTCGTAATTTCCCTTCCTTTCCCTCCTCATCCACTGAAATTATTGCATAAAATATATATAAGAGAGAGAGAGAGAGAGAGAGAGAGAGAGAGAGAGAGAGAGAGAGAGAGAGTGTGTGTGTGTAAAAAGTTTCATTTAAAGATAGTCACCGCTGATCGGCCGGTGAGGAGGGATTTATTTGGGTCCTCCTCAAAGAAGGATCCACCTGACAAAACAAAGAAAGTGTTGGAAACAACTTCAAACAAAGCTTCTAAAAATGACCAGTCAGAAGAAAGTACCCCAGCTAAAGATCAAACTAAAAAGACGAAACTCAAAAGACAGCCGAGGAATCGCCCTCCTGCTGGAAGTCCCCTCCAATCATGCATTATAAACCTCGCGGTGTTCTTGGAAATGGCAAAAGAATATGAACATCTTTTGAAAGAAGATGGTCTCTTTCAAAGCCCGCAAGAGTTACAGAGGTTTGAAAAGAGAATGGTGACGGTCTTCTTGGTGGAGAAGCGGTCACGCAAAATTTGTCGCTCCACAAAAGACACAGTGAACCGTACATTGACGTCCCTGGGGGTAAAACCCCAAAGAATTATTAAGGGAACAGGGTTCTTCATGTGGGACATTCTGTTACCTACTGCGGAAGATTGCGAAAAGATGGTTCGCGGTGACCTCATAACAAACGAATTAATACTACGAACCGAATACGAAGGCCAGCTAAAGACCATTGTAGCAGTCTACGAGGTCCTTCCTCAAGTTGTTGAAGAACATCTAGCTGCTTTACTAAGTAAATATGGCCAAATCGTAAGTTCCACATCCGATAACTTGAACGGAGGAAGGATCTTCAATATCATGCTCGATCGTTTGGGAAGAGACAAACAGCGGGGCCTCAGTCCCATGAAGCTCCCAGGGATAATGGCACCTACATTCCCCATTCCTTCTACCAGGTCGACGACTCGGCGTCTTATGCTCGTATGACGTCCGAGGTCCAAAAACTAAACGAGCCAAGCTGGGAAAAGATCGTAAAACTGAAACTGCTTAATGGCAATCTAAAACGCAAATCGACTAACAAAAAGATATCAATCCCAGGGTCCTCAGTATCTATCCCCTCCATCCCTTCAGCTAAAAAAGTAATGGCCCCTTCCTAATGACCAGATCATTGACCCCCACCCCTTCCAAGATGACGACCCTGAAGCAAAAGAAAAATAAGTTCCCATCCAAATATACCCCTGCTTCCAGTCCCATCTTCAGTCCCGGTTCCACTCCCTCTCATACACCCAAGCAGACACCAAAAAAAAACTTAGAAAAAGAGAAAGAAGTTTATCATTAGATGACGTAAAAGCCAAAAAAGTACCTAAGGCTTTATTTAACAAAGGAACTGATATTTGCAAAGTTTCATTGGAGCAGGCGGATCGAGCCATTGTGCTATCCAAAAAAACAAAACAAAAAAAAAACAAAAAAAACATTTTAAGATTGTCCTAAATGTTAAAAAGATTTTTGGACATGATGTTGAGGATCCGAGAAATTATCCTAAAGCGAAAACGGATCCTCTCTGTTGTGAGATCAGGACCAGGGTCACAGAAAATATGAGCAATGTTGGCAGAAGCTAATGAAAGTTTTCCTGCCGATACTCCATTGTCTTACATCAGAGACGATTTGTCAAATAAATTGTCTCAAATTTAGGAGGCTCCCAATTTTTGTTCGCCCCTCCCTATATAGAGCAGTCAAACTAACGTTTACTTGGGACATTGGTGGCATGTGTCTTGATGACACCATCAAGACTGAGATGGGCCAAGGCTCAATGGGACAAGCCGTCGGTGTCCTGTCAACTGAGATGTTTGGTGCAGTTCCTCAACGCTAATCGGTTAGCTAGTTTGAATAGCCGGGGCCTGAAATCGGAGTCACGCAGAGCGTGTCTCAGCCGTGATCTTCAGCGTCTTCAGCGTCTCGGTGTGGATGTATGTTGTATACAGGTGACCCGCTTTTCAACTCGCGATCATGAGGATATACTGTCTAGTAGGTTCGCTCTCTATTCAGCATGTTTTGACGGACGCTCGAGAGGTGTTTCTGGCTAGTGAGCAAGTCCTTGAATGGGTATGTCCCCTTGTCTTCGCAGATCCGGCAGGCAGACTTTGTGTTCTGGATGTTACTATAAAGGATAAGTCTCTTCGTCTCATTGGGGTTTATGCGCCCAATGTCCATGCGGAGAGGACAGATTTGTTTCAGCAGATCGAGCCGTTTTTGACGACATCTCGTCGGGTAGTTTTAACGGGCGATTGGAATGCCGTCCTTGACCCCGATATAGATCGCATAGGGAAAAGATAGGGTACTACTAACCCGGATGTAAAACTATTTCGGGACTTTATTGACAGGTGTGAGCTTGTCGATAAGTACTGAAATGAACACCCCCAGGATATATTATGGACTTGGACTAATAGGGGCAGCTCGGCTACGGTGGTGCGTGCTAGCTACATCGACGGAGTTTTAGTTAAGAGTGTCAATGTAGGGCTCTTAGGTTGTCCAAGTTTTCATTTGACAGTTTACTCGGATCGTAGGCTCGTCCGGGTTTTTGTAAACTTAGATAAACCTAGGTGTAAATTGGCTGGTTACTGGAAATTGAACTGTTCATTGTTTGAAGAGCAAGATTTCTAGGACCAGTTGAAACTAATGATAAAGCGGGAATTGACGGGGGCTGTGGTTGGGGATAAGTGGTGGGGATCTAGAAAATCCAAGATTAGGTCATTTGCTGCTGAATATAGCCGTCGACTCAATCTAGAAAGATTAGCAGCACAAACAGCAGTAGACGCCAAAGTTGACCAGGCTATCAAATCCCGTGTTAGTGGGGACGTAGCCTTAGTTAGGGCAGAGCAGGCCTCCTTGCTTGTCAAGAAGGATCAAGCTCTGGTAGTTAGGGCTAGGTTAAAGAGAATGTCTCCTGAGGCAACGAATATGGCCGCTGAATTGCGTTCGTCACATTGCCGGATGGGAGAACCGTGACTACAAACGTGGGCATAGTCGAGGCTTTTCGTGACTATTTTCAGGAAATGTTCACCAGGGAGCCCGGTCTGAGAACTGCTCAGTTCGATGCCTATTTGGCCGACTTCCCCCGCCTTGAGGCGGTGGAAGAAGGCTGGGTGCGAGGGTTCCGTAACAGAGACTGAGATCTGGGATGCGCTCAAACTGGTTAGCGTGGACAAATCTCCGAGATTGGATGGTCTTCCTTACGAACTGTACTTGAGGCAGTCGCCCGTTCTTGTTCCCTTGCTAGCACTGATTTTCAAAAACTGGATGAGGCAGAGGTCTATACCCCAACGCTTCACCAGTGGTGTGATCAAGATGCTGCGCAAAATCAAGGACGGTGTGGATTCCGTAGCTAACTTCAGGCCTTTGACCCTGGTAGATGCGGGGCATTTTTTCGTGTCGGGTGAGTTTATTTTCGTATTTGTTGTTATATTTGAGTGAGTGCGTGCTTGTGTGTATAACTGTTTGATATCTGCGAGCCCCGCTAGAATTTCACCCAGCTAACTAATGTTTCTGTCACAATTAGAGATTGTGGGGCGTTAATTACTAACATCAATTTTGTTTAGTTTTGTATACATTTTCATTCATTGCATAAAAAATCATTGGGGTTATCATTTTTAAAAGTTATTCCCCCCCCCCCCCACAGACAAATTGTACATATGGGTTGAGTGTATTGAGGCATTATGGTGTTTGTAGCATGAATGGTACATAAGAATGTGATGTTTTGGTGCAAGGGATATTGTATTGTCTGCTTGGGTCATTGAGTGAGGCTAGCTAAGTTAATGTAAGACAGAAGAAGACCAGGCATTCTCCATCTCCCTTTGGCCTTGTGTCACATTTTTTGTATAAACAAAAATAAATATTGAATTTCTTAGGAGTTTTGACGATCATGCGACCTCCTTCTTAACCTGATCTCGTTACACGTCGGAATCATCGTTGGACTTTTTTTGTTGGAAAAGACTTCTTTTGCAAATAAGTTGGTTTGTTTCATTTTATTTTATTTGATATTTCTTTAATTTTTTGTTTTTCTTTTCAGACTTTTTATTTTATTTGGCCGGCTTCGGTCGCCATATTGTTAATTTTTTATATTTATTTTGACGTAAAGTCTTACCGTTTTCATTTATTTGTTTCTTTCTGTATTGTTAACCGTTTAATTTTAACACACACACACACACACACACACACACATAAACACACACACACACACAGAGAGAGAGAGAGAGAGAGAGATCGTTTTTGCGAGTTTTATTTTTTTTTTGTTTGGTCTTTTTTATTTTCTTTCAGCCTTTCTAGGCCTTTTCTTTTTGTTTTACTTTGTCATTTCTTTTCCTTGTTTATACTAATTTCTTTCTGCCCCCTTCTCGGGTGAACTTTATTTAGTCTTCATACGAACTTTATTTGTCGTTTGTGTGCGTAATTTCATTGTTGTTTTTGTGATAATTATTTTTGTCTTTGGACGAACTTTATTTTATCTGTGTGTTTATTTTAAGTTTTTGGGAATTTTATTTTAGTCCTTATTTTATTCTATTGTCTGTTCGTCTTTATACTTCATTTTTTTCACGTAATTTATTTTTTAAATTTTAATTTTCAGCAACTTTATTTTTAATTCGTCTTTGGACGAAGTTTATCTATTTTTCATAGTTCGTCTTTGAAAGTTCTTTATTATTTTTTTTTTGTTCGCCTTTAGATGAATTTTTCTTTTTACTTCGTCTGTGTGCGGATTTATATAGATTTAATTTTTATTTGCCTTAGGGCGATTCTGTCATGATTCATTAACTAACTTTTTCTCCCTTGCGTAAATTGTTCTTTAATCCTTTGTGAATTGTATATTTTGTAACTGTCTACCATATGTTTAAATTTATTGTTGTTTAAATTTATCGATTTTCCTTTTTCCTTTCCCACCCTAGCCTTTTAAGTTGATCTGGCCCAGAAAAAAGATATTTTAACTGGTGCTGAAGAAAGTTTTAGTATGGCCGACAACCGTCGGTCAGTGAAGAAGGACCTGTATGGCTCTTCTCCTAAAAATGATCCCCCAGACAGGGAATGGTCGCAAAAGAAAGACGACTACGAATTCCCAGCTCTGCCCGAAGAAAATGATAAAAGTCAAACGAATGTAGAATTATACAAGACCAAAGAAGCTGTAACAAACAAGAACAAGACCGCCGGGGGTTCGCCCTTTTGCTGGAAGTTCCCGCCTAGTTGCATAATAAACATTGCGGAGTTTCTGTAGAGGTCTAAAAGTTTGACCATCTTTTGAAAAATGACGGACCAGAAATTACGAAAGTTTGAAAAGCGAATGGTGTCGGTCTTTGTGGTGGACAAGAGCGCGCGCAAAATTTGTTGCTTCACGAAAAACAGAGTGATTCGATCACTGGTGTCCCTAGAGGTCAAGCCCCAAAGGACTATAAAAGCACCGAGCTTTTTCATGTGGGACGTACTGTTACCCACACCGGAAGAGTGTATTGAAATGGTTGGAAAAGAACTTGTGACAAAAGATCTGATAATAAAAACAGAAGAAGGACCATGTAACGTTATACGAGGTTCCTCCTCAGGTTGCCGGAGAACATTTGGCATATTATTTTAAAAAATATAGTCAAATACTGGCAGCCTCCTTTTACAACCTGAACGAGGGATAATCATTTGATATAAGGATCGATCGGGCGGCCTTCATGGTCATCCTCAATTGCTTGGACTATTGCGGCAAGAAAATGCCGGTCATAGTGAGTGGCCGAAGACCAGCTTGCTGGAAGTGCAGAGAAACTGGTCACCTCTCCGCTTCCTGCCCAAAGAAGAAGGCCTCTGGTGCTCCGGCCGCTGTCGACTAAAATGCCTCTAAGCCTGAAAACCGTAGTTCCGTAACGCCTATAATGGGCCTAGCAGCGGCATGCTCCGGGGACTTAAAAACTCCGGATGGGTCTTGACCCCGATCCTCTCGAAATTCTGAACCTGCCACAGGTGTGGTTAAAGACAAAGATGTAAAGGAAAGAAGGAAGAACTTTTTATCCATGAGAAGTGTGTTCTCGTCCAAGGTCGAGGCGCACCGTTTACCCCGATGCGAGTGTCCCTTCTATCGCGAATGTCGTATAGCTCTGAAACGATTCCTGCGGGCAACAGAAGGCCTCTCCGATGCCCAGGCGTTGTCACGTAAGGCATTATATCATGTGTTAGGATGATTTGATTGCCGAGCTCGGTCTTACGAAGTGGGAAGTTCGCTCAATATGACCTTGGGCTCCCGGGTTGAAATATCTAACAAAGACGCATCCCTCACCTGGCTAGTGATCCGTAGGGCCTTCTGGGTCGGCTAAAGACTTTGTTAAGCGAGCTTGGAGAAGACTCCAAACTACGTACGCTGTACTAGGTATGTGGAGACTGTGAATCACGCCTTCTTTCAGTGCAGGGTCATAGTACCGCCGTGCCAGTTTGTTGAAGGTATCATAGTTTGCATGCTTCGCGGAAAGTTCTTTGCCTTCGAGGCCAGTTCTGTCTGTAGCAATGTGGTACCGCCATTGACGAAGGTGTTATGAGAGTCGTGATATGGACGACGCGCCAGAAGGAAGTCTATGCGGACGAGAAGTTAATCTCTTGCCAACTGATCTTGTTCTTTAAGCATCAGCTTAAAATCAAGATTAGGACGGAAATTCGGCCGCTCCCCCCATCAGAGTTCGGCAAAAGGTGGGTGAATCTTGCGCGTTTGTGCTGAGTGAGAGGAGCCGATTTTGAGTGGCATTTCGATGACGGTTGGGCATTAGGATATTGTTTTCTATGCGCTGAACATTGGCACCCCAGCCCAGTTTTAGACTAGAGTAGGCCTGATTTTGTTTTTTTAGTTTTCTTTTCTGATTTACTTAGCTAGGGTTTGTGTGGTCATCGGCCTGTTTTATTTCTGTCCCGACTTTCTTTGTTTAATTCTCCCTCCATTCTCTCTGTTTAGGTGATCAGATATGTCAGTTCTCTGGTGGGTGCTGGTCGTCTTTCGTATTTCGGGTCTGATTTTCGTATTTGTTTTTGTGTTTGAATGTGTGTATGTTTGTATGAGTGCTTGGATGAATGATTGGTTCATGTTTATAGTCCCGCATTGATTTCGTTCAGTTAACGGATATATCTATCACAAGTAAGGATTTGTGGGTGGGTGATTCATTAGTAACAATATTTTGTTTAGTTTCTTGTATATAGTTATTTTGCATGTAAATAATTATTGGGTTTTTTTAAATTGTTATTCCCCTCACCCACAGACAAAATTGTACATTTGGGGTTGATAGTTAGGATTTCATGGAGATATTGAAGTATTATGGTGGACGTTGTAAGAAAGGTGAGTATGAAAGTGTTTTGGTGCAAGGAATACTGCGGAATGTTTGGGTTAGGGATTGAGTCTAGGTAGGTATAATGTTAAGACAGTTAAAGACCAGCCTTGCCCATCCCCAATTTTGGCATTGTTCTGTAGAGTTCTATTGGAGTTCAGTAGAACTACTAGTTATTTCCAGTTTGGACATAGTAAGACTAAGGCAACTGATAATAGTCGGCAGTTGGCTGAATACTAAAGAGTCAGTGAAAGACTACCAAGCTCCTAAGATTTTGGGTACGTTAAGTCGATTAGCAACCGACATAGCACGATTATACCCTTCAGTGCGAAAACTACTCCACAACAGTACCTTATTCCCCGAAAAACTGACCAGTTCATTTTATTCTACACCCAAATATTTGTTAAAAAATGATTAATACAATTGACATACAGCCATGAATCGGTTTTCTTTAGTCAAACAATTAATTTTCTAATTCATTTTCTAATGAAGTGTATGGTCATGAATCTTCTGGAGATTTCCCTTAGAAAACACTGAGATAAACTTCAAAATTTATCATCAATTACGTGACTTCTGATTGTTCATGCCAACAATTTATCGAACTTACCGGTTAATACTATTTTTCATTTTCTTTTTCTTATTTGGTGGCTTTCAATGGAGATCGAATGGTAGCAAATCTCTTTAGTACTGCCACACTCTTCTCAACATTCTATCTGTTTTCAATAATGCTGTCGTCTGGTTGGCCAGTCGTCTTCCCAATTCCAATTTCCCCTGAATTCCAGCTTATCCAGATTTGGCACAAGTGAAATATCGATGTTCCAGAGATTCTTCAACTCCTTGGCAAAACAGATGTTTATTATTTCAATTTCTTCGGAATTCAATACATGGTTTGTTGGAAAGGCAAAAATATCTATCTATCGAGAATCAGTCAACTGACCTTGTCTTCACCATCTATGCCACTTTTAAATTATCGGCGGAACTAGCATCGAGAATCAGTCCACCGACCTTGTCTTCACCATCTATGCCACTTTTAAATTATCGGCGGAACTAGCATCGAGAATCAGTCCACCGACCTTGTCTTCACCATCTATGCCACTTATAGATTATCGGCGGAACTAGCATCGAGAATCAGTCCACCGACCTTGTCTTCACCATCTATGCCACTTATAGATTATCGGCGGAACTAGCATCGAGAATCAGTCCACCGACCTTGTCTTCACCATCTATGCCACTTATAGATTATCGGCGGAACTAGCATCGAGAATCAGTCCAGCGACCTTGTCTTCACCATCTATGCCATTTTTAGGTATCGGCGAACTAGCATCGAAGATCAGTCCCGCAGCCTTGTCTTCACCATCAACACATATAGATTATCGGCGGAACTAGCATCGAGAATCAGTCTTTCGATCTGCAATAATACCATCATTGCCACTTTTAAATTATCGGCGGAACTAGCATCGAGAATCAGTCCACCGACCTTGTCTTCACCATCTATGCCGCCCGCCAAGATTATCAGCGGAACTAGCATCGAGAATCAGTCCAGCGACCTTGTCTTCTGCATCTATGCCACTTATAGATTATCGGCGGAACTAGCATCGAGAATCAGTCAACCGACCTTGTCTTCACCATCTGTGCCACTTGTAGATTATCGGCGGAACTAGCATCGAGAATCGAGTCACCGACCTTGTCTTCACCACCACACCACCATCTATGCCACTTTTTAAATTATCGGCGGAACTGGCATCGAGAATCAGTCCGGCGACCTTGTCGCTACCATCTATGCCATTTTTTAAATTATCAGCGGAACGCGCATCGAGAATCAGTCCACCGACCTTGTCTTCTGCATCTGTACCACCATAGATTATCGGCGGAACTAGCATCGAGAATCAGTCCACCGATCTTGTCTTCACCATCTACCACTTTTAAATTATCGGCGGAACTAGCATCGAGAATCAGTCCACCGACCTTGTCTTCACCATCTATGCCGCTTATAGATTATCGGCGGAACTAGCATCGAGAATCAGTCCACCGATCTTATCTTCTACATCTGCCACTTTTAATTATCAGCGGAACTAGCATCGAGAATCAGTCCACCGACCTTGTCTTCACCATCTATGCCATACCGATTATCGGCGGAACTAGCATCGAGAATCAGTCCACCGACCTTGTCTTCACCATCTATGCCTTTTAAATTATCGGCGGAACTAGCATCGAGAATCGGTCCACCGACCTTGTCTTCACCATCTATGCCACTTTTAAATTATCGGCGGAACCAGCATCGAAAGTCAATTCTGTGCTTGTCTTCACCATCTATGCCACTTATAGATTTATCGGCGGAACCAGCATCGAGGGCTCAATTCATGACAACCATGTATTTACCATCTATACCACTTATAGATTATCGGCGGAACTAGCATCGAGAATCAGTCCACCGACCTTGTCTTCTGCATCATGTACTTTTAAATTATCTGTTGGAACTAACATCGAGAATCAGTCCACCGACCTTGTCTTCACCATCTATACCACTTTTAAATTATCGGCGGAACTAGCATCGAGAATCAGTCCACCGACCTTGTCTTCACCATCTACTTGACTTAAATTATC
Source organism: Ascarosepion bandense (assembly GCA_037127315.1). NCBI lineage: Eukaryota > Metazoa > Mollusca > Cephalopoda > Sepiida > Sepiidae > Ascarosepion > Ascarosepion bandense. The sequence goes on along the minus strand of JBBBDQ010001058.1, from coordinate 231,602 downwards.
AGCGGTTTAGCATCGAGAATCGAGTCAACGACCTTGTCTTCACCATCTATACCACTTTTAAATTATCGGCGGAACTAGCATCGAGAATCAGTCTTACCGACCTTGTCTTCACCATCTGTCTTGCCACCTGCGTTATCGGCGGAACTAGCGTAGTCGTTAAGATCTTCTTCACCATCTGCCGCTTTTAAATTATCGGCGGATAGCATCGAAATCGATCCAGCGACCTTGTCTTCACCATCTATGCCATTTTTTAAATTATCGGCGGAACTAGCATCGAGAATCAGTCCACCGACCTTGTCTTCTTACCATCTATGCCGCCTCGTTATCGGCGGAACTAGCATCGAAATCAGTCCACCGATCTTGTCTTCACCGTCACTACCTTTGCCATTATCAGCGGAACTAGCATCGAAAATCAGTCCACCGACCTTGTCTTCCTGTCTGCCACTTTTAAATTATCGGCGGAACTAGCATCGATCAGTCCACCGATCTTGTCTTCACCATCTATGCCACTTATAGATTATCGGCGGAACTTCAGCATCAGAATCAGTCCTGAAAACCTTGTCTTCACCATCTATGCCACTTTTTAAATTATCAGCGGAACTAGCATCAAAGATCAGTCAACGACCTTGTCTTCACCATCTATACCATTTTTAAATTATCGGCGGGTGCCGCCGAGAATCAGTCCACCGACCTTGTCTTCACCATCTATGCCACTTATAGATTATCAGCGGAACTAGCATCGAGAATCAGTCCACCGACCTTGTCTTCACCATCTATACCACTTTTGAAATTATCAGCGGAACTAGCATCGAGGAATCAGTCCACCGACCTTGTCTTCACCATCTATGCCATTTTTTAAATTATCGGCGGAACTAGCATTAGAATCAGTCCAGCGACCTTGTCTTCACCATCTATTACCCACTTTTAAATTATCGGCGGAACTAGCATCGAAGTCAGTCCACCGACCTTGTCTTCACCATCTATACCCTTATAGATTATCGGCGGAACTAGCATCGAATCAAGTCCACCGATCTTGTCTTCACCATCTATGCCACTTTTAAATTATCGGCGGAACTAGCATCGAGAATCAGTCCACCGATCTTGTCTTCACCATCTATGCCACTTAGATTATCGGCGGAACTAGCATCGAGAATCAGTCCACCGACCTTGTCTTCACCATCTATACCACTTTTAAATTATCGGCGGAACTAGCATCGAGAATCAGTCCAGCGACCTTGTCTTCACCATCTATGCCATTTTTTAAATTATCGGCGGAACTAGCATCGAGAATCAGTCCACCGACCTTGTCTTCACCATCTATACCACTTATAGATTATCGGCGGAACTAGCATCGAGAATCAGTCCACCGATCTTGTCTACCATCTATGCCACTTTTTCATTATCAGCGGAACTAGCATCGAAGATCAGTCCAGCGACCTTGTCTTCACCATCTATACCATTTTTTAAATTATCGGCGGAACTAGCATCGAAATTGATCCATACCAGTCTTGTCGCTACACCATCTATACCACTTTTTTAAATTATCGGCGGAACTAGCATCGAGAATCAGTCCACCGACCTTGTCTTCACCATCTATACCACTTTTAAATTATCGGCGGAACTAGCATCAGGAATCAGTCCACCGATCTTACCCTTTGTCTTCACCATCTATGCCGCATAGATTATCGGCGGAACTAGCATCGAGTCGGTCCTGCACCATGATGTCTTGTCTTCACCATCTATGCTTTTGAAATTATCGGCGGAACTAGCATCGAGAATCAGTCCAACGACCTTGTCTTCACCATCTATGCCATTTTCGTTATCGGCGGAACTAGCATCGAGAATCGGTCAACGACCTTGTCTTCACCATCTATGCCATTTTTAAAATTATCAGCGGAACTAACATCGAAGTCAGTCCAACGACCTTGTCTTCTTCACCATCTATGCCATTTTTTAAATTATCGGCGGAACTAGCATCGAAGTCAGTCCCACCGACCTTGTCTTCACCATCTATGCCACTTTTAAATTATCAGCGGAACTAGCATCGAGGAGTGGTCAGCGACCTTTATACCTGCATCTATACCACTTTTAAATTATCGGCGGAACTAGCATCGAGAATCAGTCCAACGACCTTGTCTTCACCATCTGTCACCACTTTTAAATTATCGGCGGAACTAGCATCAGTCAGTCCACCGACCTTGTCTTCACCATCTGTACCACTTTTAAAATTATCGGCGGAACTAGCATCGAGGAATCCAGTCCACCGACCTTGTCTTCACCATCTATGCCACTTTAAATTATCGGCGGAACTAGCATCGAAAGTGGGTCACCGACCTTGTCTTCACCATCTATGCCACTTTTTAAATTATCGGCGGAACTAGCATCGAGAATCAGTCCAGCGACCTTGTCTTCACCATCTATGCCATTTTTAAATTATCGGCGGAACTAGCATCGAGAATCAGTCCACCGACCTTGTCTTCACCATCTATGCCATTTTTAAATTATCGGCGGAACTAGCATCGAGAATCAGTCCACCGACCTTGTCTTCACCATCTATGCCACTTATAGATTATCGGCGGAACTAGCATCGAGAATCAGTCCACCGATCTTGTCTTCACCATCTATGCCACTTTTAAATTATCGGCGGAACTAGCATCGAGAATCAGTCCACCGACCTTGTCTTCACCATCTATGCCACTTATAGATTATCGGCGGAACTAGCATCGAGAATCAGTCCACCGACCTTGTCTTCACCATCTATGCCACTTATAGATTATCGGCGGAACTAGCATCGAGAATCAGTCCACCGACCTTGTCTTCACCATCTATGCCACTTATAGATTATCGGCGGAACTAGCATCGAGAATCAGTCCACCGACCTTGTCTTCACCATCTATGCCACTTTTAAATTATCGGCGGAACTAGCATCGAGAATCAGTCCACCGACCTTGTCTTCACCATCTATGCCACTTTTAAATTATCGGCGGAACTAGCATCGAGAATCAGTCCACCGACCTTGTCTTCACCATCTATGCCACTTATAGATTATCGGCGGAACTAGCATCGAGAATCAGTCCACCGACCTTGTCTTCACCATCTATGCCACTTATAGATTATCGGCGGAACTAGCATCGAGAATCAGTCCACCGACCTTGTCTTCACCATCTATGCCACTTTTAAATTATCGGCGGAACTAGCATGGACCCCCCAATTCTACATTCCTCACAATCAAACTGACACTCCTCATTCTTTTGATTTTTTTCTTTCACGAAATTATTAATAGTTGCAATATATTGTAGGATTTCTTCACTGCTTGCAATGTCCCTATCTAAGGAACAACCTTTAGTAGCAACACACTCTTCTATATCAGTGAACCATGGGCCTTTATTATTATTGTGATCGTTGTGCTTGTTAATGTTGCCGTTTATTTCTTTTGTCTGCAGCAAGGTTTTAAGTTGGTGATCAATACTCATTAAAACAATCTTTTGTATTTCAGATAAAGATGACATTTGGATGCTTCTTTGTGTCTTCTTAATTATTCCTCGCGCTACGAAAACTACTGTAATTATGGTTGTCTAAATTGTACATCCTTTTAAATTTCTATTTCCCTATTCTTATATTTGAAGATTTTATCCAGTTTCGTACTGAAAGGTTTCTATCAAAAGGTACGACTGCATTGAGAAGATTTCAGGGATGTTTATTATTATTATTATTATGTCATTTTCCATCATATTTCGATTTCTGCTTTGGTCTCACTACCAACAAAGTCTGCGGGGAGACCTAAGGCAGGTAGTGGCGTGTTGTTATGGCTCCATTTCATGTTTTTCTATCTTCCCTATCATCTCCAGCATTACATAGATAAAGTTTTCCTTAGTGTGTGGGCTGTACTTAATAAGACAATTTTTTGTATGTCTCTTAAGCTGGGGTTTCCAGGGATTCTTTCAATGTGTTGTTTTGTTCCATTTTTTATCATTCCAGGTGCACCTACTATCACTGGCACGACTCTTGTTTTCAATTTCCACATTTTTCCTATTTCAATTTCCAGGTCTTTATATTTTGATAGTTTTTCTTTATTATTATTTTTATTTTTATTTTTTTCCAGGCAATAAATATGTTTCTGTGGCAGGTGCTGTTTTTAGTCCCGTTGCTATGGCAACATGCTCAGGGTATTTTACCAGATGACGGTGCGACTTCTCATGATCAACTCGTAGCCATGAACGAAACGAAAAAAGACGACCAAACTAAAAATCAGACCCCCCAGATTCCAACGGCTATGATAATGACGACGCTTGAAGTTGTGAAGTCTGAAATAGATGATGCTTTGAATTATGAAGGCGAAGCAGGAACCAAGATTTTTAGAATAACGTCAAAACATGCGAAGACTTTAAAAATCTTCAACTCTTTCTTGAATGCATTTGGGGGATATCTATCCCTGTTGTCTGCCTTTACACAAACTAGCGATCTAGAAGCTATTACATCCATGTTCAAAGAAGTGAACAAAAAACTGGATAGAATTACTCAACGTATAGATAATCTGGGAAATACAGTCAAACTGCAGGGACTTTTGTCGAATTATATTCCTTGGCATTTTTCTGTGATAAATGGAATAGAAAAATTAACAGAAACTTACACTTCTATGGCAAAAGAAGCAGACATTAGAAAAAGACGAATTCAAGCCGAAAATTTCATCAAGTTCTTTGAAGACAACAATATCGAAAGTCACATTAATAATCTCATTAGAATTACGACGACGTCTGATTCTGCGTTTTATGAAAACGTTTACAGATTACTAATCAACAAAGCAGGTTGTAATTTACTCAAATTGAAGGTCATTTATGAAAGGGTGACTCAGATCGTTACTTCCGGTTCTCAACTTATATTAGCATATCGCAGTTTTATGCACATGCAGGTACCAAAGTTGAAGAAATATTTCGACAGTTTATTTATATTCCGCCAAATATATGAAAAAAGTATTTGGCACTGTAAGGAAACTGCTATTTCTCGCTCGAAGAACGCCGTTTATAGAATGCTCTATGGGAAAAAGTCACGAGTTTCATTAAAAGTTATCGCCAATATGCTTTCCTACAATTATCCGTGGTATTCTTGGTCACTTGGCTTAACACGAAAACGGATAGGTTCCCGTGAAAACGTAGTCTCGGGAAATCAATATTATGAACTGAAAGATTTGTGGCCGTTTGGAATACATTTGATGGTAATTTGGCAGGGTGTAACCGAGACATCTCATTGTAATCAGATGCCCAACGCCAACACAGTTGTCTTCCTTGACCTCTGTAAAAAGTGTCCCAAAACATATATGTACTCTTCTAAAAATATGCTTTCAAGTATTAAGTGCCCGAAAGAGAAGTATCCGAATCTGAAGAAATTCATCGACAAACAATTTCCTGACCGTACAGAAAGTCCGGACAGAAGTCTCCACTGGATTGTAGCTGGTTTTAAATCCCGAAAGAATCCTTGCGAAAATGCCTGTAATAATCATGGTCAGTGTAAAGTAATTCCTCATACTGATCAAATTCAGTGTTTTTGCGACGCAAATTATGTAGGACACAATTGCGAAACAGAAATAGTTGCAGATACAAACATTGAGAAAGTGGTGGTAGATTTGCAAATGGTTTACACTGATGTATTTAAGACTCCTTCCATTTCAAACGTTTTGATTCAAGCAGAAGATTTGTCGAATCAGCTGAGGAACATGCTACAGAGGATAGATCGACAATTTCAACTGACCCAAATCCTGGTTAAATATATTAATCCTTTGCAAAAAATCGACTACCTACTCGATCTCAGCTTCTCGTATAGAAGAAAAGCAATCTCTGTTGACGCCTACAATCGCAGAATGAAATCTTTCTTATCTCACAACGACGTCCCGTTTATATTCAAGCAATTGTCGAATGCACTTTTGGCGAACGGTTTTGCCGATAAAAGCGGGAACGATTTCTTCAACATATTCAAAAAGATGATCGCTTCCGAGAAAGGCGCTTGCACTAAGAAATATGGAACCGAGGCGGCTGTTCTGCTTAACAGTCTCAGTCGAATGGACATCACCGCTGCCGAAGCGATACTTGCTCATTACTACTTCGAAAGCTTTTATCTGAACGCCGAGCACAGGACAACCATGCTTTCTAGTGTCGATCAGTTGGTAAAAGATTCAAAAGAAAGAATGAAAAATTACGCTAGATACTGGGAACGCACGAGTTGTCCGCCACTTAATGTCACTTACCTCAACGAGACCGGATGTGGCGAACTGTTGAGTTTCGAAGGCATGAAAGTGAAGCTGTCTTGTGTTGAAGGCATGGAAGTCATTCCTAAAGAGATCGAGTGCAGGTTATCGGAAGGCAAACTCGAATGGAACGCTACTGTAAAGTGTGTACCGGGTTGATCAGCATGGGTTCGATTTTAGTGACAGGGGTGGATGCAAACCTTATGAATTCGTTATTCATAACTATGAATATCCCAATGCAACCACACCAATTCGAAATGGCGACATCGTGTTTATACAAAATAATGACGGTGCTTTGAGGGGTAATGGTTAACGGAATAATATCACCCAAAAGAAATGTTCATTTGCAGAACTTGATTCTTCAGAGTGTAAAGAAATTGCATGGCAAATCTTTATTCAGTAAATGACACTAGAGGTTTTCTTTGGCGACCTGATATTGAATAAAAAAATATATTCGAAACTTTTGAAATTTTTGGTTTCATTTTAATTTATTTTTGTTTCAATCTTTTATTTCCAGTTCAGTTGATTCAAATCCTAAATTACAAGTTGTTTTTAAAATCTCAAAACGTTAACTTTGGTGATTGTGGTAAGTGAAGTCAAAGTTAATTTAAATAAAACTTGTTATTAATTTGTGGAACATTCTCTTTGTCTATGTGAATATGTGAGCATACACGTATGAGCAATCCTGTTTAGAAAATTACTTTTATATCAATATATGGCCTGAGGAGTGCGTTTAAGCCTGAAAAAGTCTGTCGCCACTTTGCTTAGATCCATGTATCTACACTACTTATCTTTATATATAATTTATTACCGATATTGAGTCCTTTCATCCAATAAATACAATATATATTGGAACTATATGTCGTGGACCCGGTTAAGAAGTCCAGCAAGAAAATAATACAACAACCAAGGAAAAAACGATATATATATATATATATATATATATATATATATATATATATATATATTAACACAGCAAAATACAATACGTGGAATTATATTAGTAGAATGATAAATACGGGGGGTTAGAAAAGTAATAGTAGAACTAGGACTCGCAATAGTCGTACGGTAGCAGTCTTGGCTGTCTCTGCCTATCGCTCTTAGCTGATCTGCTTCTGCTGATCTCCTGCGGATCTCTCACTCTGCCACCTCTTGTGAGGGGAAGTATATGTAGTTGTAGGAGTTCAATCCGTCGTAATGAATGATGCCACCATGACAGTATATTTTATCAACCACACACAAGCACATATATAAGTTTCGTTAAAAATGACAGACAAAGTGCTTAGGCTAAGATTTTTATATAATTTTTCAAATTATAAGCCTGAAAAAATCTGTCGCCATTCTGCTTAGATCCCTGTATCTACAATGCTTATCTTTACATACGATTTATTACCGATATTAAATCCTTTCACCCAAAAAATAAAATATACATTGAAACTATATATCCTGGACCAGGTTAAGAAGTCCAGCAACCAAAATAGGAAATAACGATATATATATATATATATATATATATATATATATATATATATATATATAAACTCATAACTAACAGAGGTCCATGTATAGCATTTTGCTGTGTTAATATATATATATATATATATATATATATATATATATATATTAACACAGCAAAATGCTATACATGGACCTCTGTTAGTTATGAGTTTTTTTTTAATTTTCAGTATATAAATTATATAAAAATTGTACAAAAGTTTCATTTTTTTCCGAGCACTTTCGGTGATACTTTTAATCATTATCAAGGATGAATGTCATTTTACTTGGAGCTAAATATGCATAGTGTTTATATATGTGTGTAGAATAACCTGTATGTTTTATATTCCGAACACAGTAAGTACTTTCTTGCCATGTTCGTATTTCTATATGATTTATGTTCGAAAAAAAAAAGATTATATAAAAAATTCCATAAAAACTTGACCATAATACATTGTATGTAATTTTTAATGAAACCTGAATATAAGCTAGTTTTCTGCCGAAATACACATTATATATATATATGTATATATATATATATATATAGTCTGGTACAATTATTGTAAGGTCTGATGATATGAGCTAAAAACTTCATATCGCTCTGGTTAACACCCATCGAGCTCTCTATATGGATTTACCAATTCATATTTTATATTAAAGTAATCTTGTTGGATTATTTCGTTAGTCACCTTGTGTTTGCATTCTTGACCTTTCAAAACAATATTTTGTTCAATGTAAATATACTTCTGAGCAAAGTTATACACCGTGGTCAGAGAAAATATAACCTAAGACCTGACAATATTCGTTGTTGATGATCCCATGGAAACTATGTGAACTGATATATCAAGTGCGTTCCCTTCTCTATTTGTTGTGGAGTTACTTTCGCCGTGGAGGCTAGTATTTGTGCTAACTAACTGTCGACTACTATCGTTCAAGATCGACCGACCCTCGTTCCTCTTAATATTCTTACTTAAATTAGGTGGGAGAGTCTATTCACTATAGAATAGGTGTGTTTCACCATAATACTGATGAGATCAGCTTATCGCCTAGTCAATTTTTTTGCTGGCTAATTCTACAAGCATAACGTGTTTTTTTATTTTTTGTGTCTGATTAGAAACTGAAATGTTAATTTTCTCAAGATTAGAGAAATTTGAAAAAAAAATGTGAAAGATAACAATGTCGTGCATGCCGGGTAATATTACGCTAGGTCTTCATCCGTTTATAGCGCTTAAAGATGTGTTCTCAAATATTTGGCGTACGCTGTAGGTTTTGACAGAGGCTCGTTAGTCCGACTCAGGGTCAGATGCAGAGTACTGAGCAGTTAGGAAATTGATTGGCGTCAATTTTCCAACTGTGACAGCTTGCTTGACTTTCATCAGTATTCGAAATGCAATTATTTTATTTTTTGAATGTCAACCCATCGAACTGGTAAGAAGTACGCAACTATCTCAGTCACTAAACAAGCTCTTACGAATTTGCATAATCTGTTACGAGGTTGATATTGACTGACTATTTCGCAAGTGTGGTTTTTGGTTAAAGCGATTGATTCTTTCAAACAAGATATCCCACCTGTGTCCCATCACAGGCGATGCCGCTCTCAACATCTGTTTCTCTCTCATTGCTTTTCAGTCTCTCTCTCTCTCTCTCTCTCTCTCTCTCTCTCTCCCTTTCTCCCTTTTTATTTCATTTTTCTCATTTTTTCGCATTCTCTCGGAGAGAGTGAGAGAGAAAAACTCTCAATTTGTAAGATTTTCTTTCTACCAATCACGATTTGTTTGTTTGTTTGTTTCTTTCTTTCATTTTTTTCTTTCATTTTTCTTTCTTTCTTTCTTTCTTTTTTCGGTTTTATTATCAGACTTCATTTCCCTTTCAACCAGACAGTCACATCTTCCTACCCAATATAATCTAAATTATAATCTATCATTGAATCTATAATATAATCTATAATTTTCTACGTGAAAAATTCTTCGCCGCCCTCTCACATTTATAGAAATAATGGTGTTATCAACAAATATTTGCTTTAATTCATGACCTTTCACAATACCTCTCTTTCTGAATTCTATAATAATGAATCAATTTTTATAATAAAATCATTAGCAATTTGCCTTATTATGTCAGTAACATTTATTCTAATTCCTGATGACTAACAAAATAATTTCATAATTTGCAATTCATTCATAAAATAATATTATTTTTTTATCGCAAACTTATCATAAAGTAATATATATATATATATATATATATATATATATATTATTATTATTATTATTATTATTATTATTATTATTATTTTGGTAACAGCGTTTGCATTAATTAATTAATAACCCCTGACAATCTCACTCTTACTGATTTACAAAGTGCCTCATATTGATTGAAATTCGAAAATCTCCAATAAATTTTAAATAAAAAAATGCAATATTCAGTGTTTAACCGATTTTGTTTTTACTGCTTAAAAGGCTAAACGACATGAATATGGAGTATCGTTCAAGTCAGTGGGCAGCGATAATAAATATCTTAAGCTTTTCTAACGACTGAGATACCGGTGACGCCTCAGTACAGCTTTTATTTTTCATGAATGCCAGAATTTGGAATTAAAAAAATGACAGTGAATTAAAAAGCCTTAACATATTTGTCGTATTAGAATATTAATATCTATCGCAAATTATTTCTGATCACATGAAGTAGTATATATATATATATATATATATAAAGTTAAATAAGTATATATATATTAATCAGGTGTGAATAGAACAGTGTTTAATGTTGTATAACAGAACAGATATATATATATATAAATAAATCTACATATTATTCTACATTTTACGCACATTAGTATTCATTCCATTTTCAGGTTTCGCTATTAACCTAATAACTTGATTAATACATTTAATAAATTAAAAATATTAGTACATCCAATTTTATACCCATAACGATTTTTAAGAAAGAAACGCTAATACATAGTTCAAATCGATAAAAGACCAGTATGATATGATAAGCACTTGATAATTGCTGAAAAATGTATGAAACTCAGAGTCGTGAGCAAAACGTAGAATAATATGTATATTTATTAATATATATAAATGGCCGGCTATTCGTATCAAAGGATGCCCTCCTTCTGGGGCGGCTAGCTAATCCCCGTTGCAAACGCTTGCTCAGGCACATTTGTGTTTCTTCAACACTCAAATATGTTGAGAAGATCTAATTACAGTTTTAATTAAACACTATATTTATATATAACTTTACCTTCCTTATTATTTATGAAAAAGTTTGTTAGAAAATGTAAGTCATTTGGCAGGATTCGATCTTGCGACGCCTAACAACATACGGGAAGCCATCAATTGATCTGATGCGTTTTACTCGCTAGACCACGAATGTTTTCACAGTAGATGAAGCCAAATTAAGCATTATAAACATAACTTTACGATTTTTCGTAAATAATCACCTCTGCTCTGAAAGTGTATCGTAATGCAAACCTATATATACTTCCGATGCTTACTTTCAATGTCAATTTTTACAGATGATGTGTTTTGAGATCAAATTAACAATCTGTTGTGGCCTTGTTGGGGCGAGAGCAGAATAAAGACACAAAGACGGAATGGAGTTAAACAAATATATTAACAAAGAACAATATTACAAACATATACAATATGAGAAGATCACCAGCGTAACTTTATTATTGGCTGTCAGATTTATCTACTTGAATAGCCTTCTGCCAAAAAGCAAAAACTGCAGTCTATTTATAATTTGAAAGAGTTTATGTGTGCATGGGTAAAATACCAAAACATTACTCCTAAATATCAACACTGCAGGAGTCTTAATGTTTTTTCTCTTCGCATTAACGACGAGAAAGTCTGTCATTTACCATTTTCTTTTTAAATGGTGCTGTTCCGGGAACGCTTGTAGTATTGGCATGTCAAAAGTATCGTAAATGACATCCATAACTTTTTTCAGGAGAACCGCTGTCAGCATTGTCTGACAGGCGTTTCTTGATGTGATTTAATCGTCTTTTGGGAGTAAACTGGCGATCTTTAATTATGTAGACCATATTTTCTACTCTTTTCTCAAATATACCCATTTCCCAGAAAGATTTATCATCCGAAAGCATCCGCAAAATAAACTTTCTCTCCGGGTTGGTAGCGTTTTCTAAGTACCGTGTTTGTTCGTCTGAGTTTTGTTCATTTGGGGAAATAGCTTGTTAAATACTGACCTGATTTTACGCACAGACATTAGATCAGCTAGGGGTGGGAATGATGATGGCGCATTGTCGTTGGGCGTGATTTTATACAACTGAAGGAATGATTGTAGACCTTTTTCTGTGGGTGTGCCCATCGCTTTCTTGAGGGTTCTTTTTAGTGTGTCATCAAAGCGCTCGGTTTGTCCGTTTGACCTTGGGTGATATGAAGCGATCTTGTTTTGATTGATCTGGAAGGTCTCATAAAATCTGTAAAATTGCTGGACGTAAATTGTCTCATTGTCTGATACCAAACACCAGAACCCAGTCTACAGGTAAACAATTTCTGTAGAAGATTGTCACTTGTAATGGATCTCTACATCTAAGAACTCTATATAATTAGAAAAACTATCTACTACTATAAGATAGTAGAATCCTTCTAGTGGACCTGCAAAATTTACATGAATTCGTGACCATGGTCGGTCCGTTTTGAGCCAAGGGCAATATTTGATTGGAGCTGCCTTAGGTGACAAGACACAGTCCTTACAGGATTTTACCATGTTTTCGATACCCTTATTCATGTTCGGCCAATGTAAACAATCTTTGTAATCCCTGGGTGACCCGCATGGAAATCTTTCAGAAATTTTCCTTGTAGTGTTGTGGAAATGACGAACCTCTCACTATGTAGCAGTACTTTGTCACATAAATAAAAAAAATATGTGAAGTCTGTCCTTTTCAAGAATTTTGGTTTTGGTTTGCCTGATAAACTCATCAGTAAGAGCTTTTTGTTTGATTTGGTCAAGAGTTATAGGGAGTTCACTTACTGGGTTGCATAATGTGGTTTTAAATTCTCTTTCTGTTCAAAGTCAAGCAATCACAGTATCTTCAAGAGGTTTTCTGTCCGTCGTCATGACAGAGTTTTTAGACAGCAGCGACTCCATTTTAAAGTTATAATTTTAAAGGATTGTTTCCCATCTTCGCAGTCTATTTGTTGTATGCACAGACAGAACTTTTTAAAACTGAAGATGGTCAGTAACGTCTGCAATGTAAAATGTCTACTTGATTGATGTAGCCCGTTCTTGATTTGGTCTTATGCCATCTTTATCGATGATGTGTCCCAAGTATTTAATCCTCTCCATAAAAAAGTCGCATTTTAATTCATTCAATTTGAACCCGTAAACTTGAATTCTTGAGAGAACTTTATGAATATGTTTCTTAATCTGTTCTGCATTTTGACTGATCATTAAGATGTCGTCCAAATATGCAACCGTGAAGTCAAAGTCGCTCAGTATAGTATCCATCACTTGTAAAATTGCCAGCACGAATAGTATACATTCAAACTAGTATAGCCCACGATGGGTGTTGAAACAGAGCAATTTAGAATATTTTTCCTCCACCAGAAATTGAAGATACGCATCACTAAGTCCAATTTTTGAAAAAGAATCCCTCCATTTAGTTTCGCGAAAATTTCTTTCGGTCTAGGTAAAGAATAATGATAGTCTTTGAGTACCTCAATAAGCCCCGTCCAGAAATCGGCGCAGACATGGATCTAATTTGATTTCTTCTTCACATAGACGGTCGTTGAAGCCCATTAACGGTACACAATTTTCGATAAAACTCCTGTTCTTTTTAATCTGTCGAGTTCTTCATTTATTTGTGATAAAGAGGCAAGAGGCACATTTCCTTCTTTTTTTTAAACACTGGTTGGATGTCATCTTTTAATTCGAATTTTGCTGTCATCTTATTACTCCGACGAAGGCCCATAGAAACAAAAACTTCCGGAAAAGTCTCTTTTAAATCTTTTATTCGATTATTTGCCTCGGTGTCCAGGTTTTCGACTTTTTGGCAAAATGAATTAATTGGCATAGCCCACAAGTTAAATTTCACCATCCACACGGTACCGAATATATTTTCTGTATTCTTTAATACGGACATTTTTAGTTTCAACTTTCCTTGAAAAGTTACGTTAGTTATAAGTTCTCCCTTAAACTTGATTTTCTCTACTGTCACGGAGTTGGCCATTTTATTAGTTCTTAGGAAGGCTGGTTTTCCCATCTTTTTCTAAGTGTGTAGATTTAAAATTGTTAAATCTGAACCAAAATCCAAATGTAGCTTAATATTATTAATTAAGACTTGTACTTGCACGTACTTCTTAATGTTTAACTCATCTTGTTCATCAGCTTTTGTATTTTCACGTAGCTAGTAATCTTTTTTCTCGTTCGACAGGATGAGCATATGTGCCCAATACTCATTTTTTAGGCTACAATTTAGGCCTTTTTTATTCCGGTAAGGGCAGTCCTGATACCAATGAAGTGACCCACAACCAAAGCACGTATTAGGTGGCAAGTTGTCCTGCTTCTTTTTTGATGGGCTGGATTCAGAGGGAAAATTAAATTGCTTTTTCTTTTGGTGTACCTTTCTTATGCCAAATTCCTCGATATTTTTCGAATCTTGGCGTTCGCTTATGAATCTCTGAAAGTCTTCTGCTGTTTATTGAAGAGTAAGCTTTGGCTTATTTTCCATTTTATTCCGAACTCTCTGTCTAATTTCAATATCTTTAGCTGAAACGAATCCTTGAACAAATATCAGACACTTGAAATTATTCTCACTCAATTCTGACAGTTTGAAATCGTCGCAAAACTTGTTCATGACCTACGCGAATGTTGTACAATATTCACTATCCTTTCTGGTTAAATTCATACACTCCAATCTCTTATGAAAGAGTGATGTTTCGGATTAAAAAGTTCTGTAAATAGTTTAACCGCTTCAGTCAATGTCAGTTCGATTGTTTTACAGAATAAAATACATTTCACAAACTTGGTGTGCTCTTTGGTGTCCAGTTTTCAAAGAAGAAGGTGAATTTTCTTAGAGTTCGACCAGTTTATGCAATCTGTGACGTATAAATACTCGAATTTTCTAAAATACGAGGCGAAAGTTATATCCTCGTTTGGAGAATATGTAAAAGTATATATTGCGCCCGAGTCGTATTTTATGAGAACACATTCTTGTTTGCCAGTTCAAGCAAATTTCTTTGCTGTTGTTGAGTTTGAAGTAAAATTTTTCCGTGTTTTTGATGTCTGATTTCTGTTTGTTTTTGAAATTAAAGTCATTCTTTTTCAGCAGGTTTTTGAGTTTCATTTCGTTCTTTCTCAGTTTGCTTTTGAATTTCAGTTAGTTCTTTTGTATATTCATCTGAAGTTGCCCTATTCTTTTTTGCTACTCAAGTTGCTTCATTTGCCATTTAAGTTCCCGCTGCTTTTGCTGTTCGAGTTGGAACTTTAAAAAATTCCAGCATGATGGATTTAAATTCGACCATGTTTAACCGTGTCTATTTTAGGATTAAACCGAATAAAAATTAAATTAAATTGAAACAATTTTCTTTCCTTTGAATAAAAAATTAAAAAAATCAGTAAACCAAAATAAAAATTAAATAAAGTGAATAATAAACATAATTTTGATTTCTCAGTTACTCAGGGAATCATGTGCTCTTTTTTTCTCCCGAAAAACTTGAAATCTCGTAGTTTAGCGGCCCGCGTTCGAGTTTAGTGTTACTTAGTTACACTCTTTTTTTTTTCCTTTTCTGGATTGCCAATACTGTTGAATAGAACAAAGTGTGGCGGAAAATAGAAATTCCGTGCATCTAATGTTAAACCAATATTGATAAATTCCACGCAGACTTTTTGGGATACTCAAGGGACCTTAAGAGACGCAAAGTTTTTGTCGCCTTGTTTGGGGGCCAGAGTAAAGACACAAAGACGGAATAGAGTTAACCGTATATATTAACAAAGAACAATATTACAAACATATCCATGAGAAGATCACCGGCATGACTGTATTTGGTCCGGCTGTCAGAGTTATCTGCTAGAATAGCCTTAATATTTACTATTGAACCCACCATGCAATAGATGTGACTAAAGGTCAGTTTTTAAGTAGATTTATCGGAGGTACCGTAGAAAAATTTTCATCTGAATTTCCTCCTCAAGTACCAGACAATTAACTCAGCCCCCTCGCGAGGGAGAGGTAAAGTCTGGGGGAATGAACCCTTGGGCTTAGGCACCCCGCAGCAGAATTTTTCTCAGCTCCATATTCGTCCTCAGACAGACATACAACGAAGCAACACTCTGCCCAAGAACAGAGATGCAACTGAGAGGTGGCTAGCATTCCAGCGTACGCCGAAATAGCCCTATGCAACAGATGTGACACAAGGTTAGTTTTTAAGTGGGTTTATCAGCAGTACCGTAGAAAATTCCCCCCCAGGCCTTTCCTCATTTGGAAACGCCTCAGGTTCTGGGAAATAAACTGCGTCTCCTTCCGAGGGAGAGGTAAATCCTGGGAGGATGACCCTCAGATGTTTGGCATCTCACAGTAGAATTTTTCTCCGCTCTGTGTTCGTCCTCGGCCAGACATAAAACCAAGCCACACTCTACCCAAGGACAGAGATGCAACTGAGAGGTGACTAGCATTCCAGCTTCAGGTGAAATAGCTTTCTGTGAAAAGCAGAAACTGCTGCTTATTTATATTTTGGAAGAGTTCATGTGCGCATGGGTTAATTACCATAAAACAATAGTTTTAAAAAATGAATTCAAACATATAATAAACAAACAGTATAATCCGGCATTGCTCGGGTGTAATGAAAGCTTTAAAAATAATCCATGGTCCTGGAGCTCAGACTCTTTGGACGTTGGCACGAAAGAGTAAAAAGCAATAGTTGTTTTCAGTTAAAGCGAAACCGTAGACTAAAAGAAAAATGAATGGATGTAAGTTAAATTTTGATTTCCTGGTATCGATATCAAATAAGTTTTTTTCGTCGTAAACTGAAATTTGAAGGCTAAAAAAGTCCTCTGAGTAAATGGTATCATGGCTGAGACTAAGAACTACAATTATACCTACTTAGAGCCAAACCCGAAGCAAAAACTAAAATAAAAGGGGTACCTCGACACAAAACCTAGCCAAGAACACTCGCAGACGCTTATGATACAACTGTGTAAATTTTCAAGAAAATCGGTTCAGCCGTTTCGGAGTCTATAGGTAACGGACATACACATACACACACACACACACAGACAAAGTTCCATTTATAAATAAATTTAGATTAGATTTAGATGATTAAATATGAAAGGAAACGTAGTAAGAAATATTCAGACGCGTTTCAAAATATTAAAATGCTATTCGAAGAAGTATAAATATTTATAGTTTTTGCGGCAATGTAGAAACTTTTAGGGGCTTTTTAGGAGTCATTCACTACTTCCGTGATAGTTTAAGTAAAGAAACGCTCAACCAAGTAAGAGAAAGACATTATTAAGCAGCATAATTAAAGTTTGAGGTACATGACCAATGTGAAGGTGTCAGACGTACCCGATCGGGACTGTTGGATTGCCTATTCTAATTTGGAATCAGTTTGAAATCTCTAAAAACCTTCATCAAACAGGCGATCCACAGAAAATGTCTTCACGAGCAACTTAAAAAATGTTCTAAGTCAAAATGAATCTAATGCTGATAGAAAAGCAAATTTAAGATTACAATTAATAATGAATTTTATAGGAAGAATCATGAAACTTATTTACATTGTTCGGGCTGTTTTCGTCTTTATTGCCAGGTTTACGACACATAGCCAGGTTTACGACACATAGCCCAGTGGATATAAGCGTCGGTTAGTTCCAGTAACTTGACCCCAAAAGTTGTAAGTTCAAGAACAGGCAGTGGTGAACAAATAACCTAAAGAGTTGAGTTAAAGGGAGATAACTACATGGCTACCGGAAGTGGTATCGCACATGAAATGAAAATGATATACTTCATTGATCGAAAAATTTTGTATGAAATTTTCTAGCACCTGTAGAAGGCCGACGCTTACAACGGCTTAAATGTAAACATGGCAATAAAAATGAGGACATCAGTAACGAATAACGTAAATAATATAATTACTACCTCCGTATTTACATTATTCGGACTATTGTTCTCATCTTTGTTGCCATTTGTACGACGTTTCGGCTGTTGTACGCTCCGGCCTTCATCAGGTGCTAGGAATTTCGAACCAAACCCATTATTACAATCACTGGGGTATATGAACTCTATTCTTGCGCAAAGCCTCGACTGGAAGTCATGAGTTATCTCCCTCTAACCTTTCAAGTTACTTGTTCACCACTGCTGTAGCCTGGTATTGTACTCACAACTCTAAGAGACAAGTCAGAAACTAACCAAAGTCTATATTTACTGGGCCATAAGACCGGAGCGTACAGCGGCCGAAACGTTGTACAAATGGCAACAAAGATGAGGACAATAGTCCGAATAATGTAAATACTGTAAATACTACCTCATCTCGTTAATACAGACAAATACTAATTACTACCTCATCTCAGAAGTATGGACAAATCACGAAACCTACGGAAAATAGTTTTGTTGACAAAAAATAGGCAATGGGATTCTGTCTGAAGATGTACGTTGTGGTGCAGTGAATATCGGTTCGGAACGAGAAATCGAGAAGCCGAGTTCGAATTCAAGTTGAATTTTTTTATTCACTTACGCGCAAATACCCTTGGGAAAGGTATTAATCCGTTTCTTCCCTCTAGTCATGGGTTAAAAAACAGGACAGATTAGGTTCTATAGCCTTGGCTTGCAACAAGTCTAACGCAGAAAGTAATGGCAAACTACTGCGGGATAATCTTCTGCTCAGTCAGTCATGTCTCTTTCAAGACATGATCGCCCAAGCGTGTATCTAGTAAGGCACTTAACTGACTGACTGACTGATTCTCTGCAAGTATTTGATTCTTTATTTATGTTTCGAAAGCAAATTTCACTCAACTTTCAAAATGGAAGATTTAATTTCAAGACCCTATCAATGATGAAAACATGAAATACATGAGCAATAATTATAAATTTTCAAAATAACAAAGACAACATAAAAAGAAGGACGGGTTAGAATAAATTTAATAAAATAAAAATAATAACGACGCTCACCTTAAATTTGGATGTAGTGTACATTTGCATGCAGTCCGTTCTGCAGCAGAGTAAACAGATTGTCATTTTCTTTATATATTTTGAAAGAGATAAAAGTCAACAGATGCGAATTTCTCTTCCAAATGAAAAGAGCTACAAATAGATCATTAATATTTTAATCACTATCGATCGTTTGGAATTTAGTACAACTTTTTAGTTCTTTGGGAATACAAAGGCAAAGTATAATGATTAACAATAGTTAAATGGTATGATTTGATAGATATTAACAAACGGGGATAGAAAGTAACAGGCGGACATGAATAGATAGATAATAACACATTGAGAAATAATATATAAAAGTAAGTCGAATTAAACAGACTAAGATAGATAGATAGATAGATAGATAGATAGATATGTACAGATTGTGAGCGAGAGAGAGCGAAAGGGGGAGCGTGAGAGTGTGCATGCGTGTGAGAAAAAGAGAGAGTGTGTGGGTGAGATAGATAGATAGATAGATAGATAGATAGATAGATATGAACAGACTGAGATAGATAGATAGATAGATAGATAGATAGATATGCATAGAATGAGAAAGAGAGAGAGAGAGAGAGAGAGTGCGTATGTGTGTGAGACAGGGAGAAAGAGGGTATGGATGAGATAGATAGATAGATAGATAGATAGATATGTACAGATTGTGAGCGAGAGAGAGCGAAAGGGGGAGCGTGAGAGTGTGCATGCGTGTGAGAAAAAGAGAGAGTGTGTGGGTGAGATAGATAGATAGATAGATAGATAGATAGATAGATAGATAGATAGATAGATATGTATAGACTGTGAGTGAGGGAGCAAAAGAGAGAGTGTGAGAGTGTGCATGCGTGTGAGAAAAAGAGAGAGTGTGTGGGTGAGATAGATTGATAGATAGATAGATATGAACAGAGATAGATAGATAGATAGATAGATATGTATGTATGTATGTATGTATGTATGTATGTATGTAAATACTGAGAGAGTGAGAGAAAAAGAGAAAGAGAGAGAGACAGTGAGTGTTCCTATGTATGTATGATAGAGAAAAAGAGAGAGTGTGAGGGTGAGGTAGATAGCTAGAATCATAGAGAGAGAGAGAAAGAGAGAGAGAGAGGGGGGCGAGGGAAAGGGAGAGAGATGCTACCAAACATTGTTGGGAATAAGGACATCGTCCAAACGGAATGCAGTATGGAATCTTGCCGATACATTTTGTGAGCTGAACTCATTGTGTACCTGAGTAGAAAAAGCAATTAAGCTGAAAGGTTGCATTCTTGCGTTACGAGTATTCTTGTAAGATTGTGTTTTACTAGCTTTGGTAGAACTTATCTTTATCGGAAAATTCTCAGAATAACAAGAACGGGTGAACTGCGTAATTTTTGTCGCGTCGTAAAATTGATTGTTACGCAACCGTTTCCAACTTTGTCGATCATCATTCATCCACCAGTACGAGTCACGAAAACATCGAAAAACCGACAGAAGGACCTGCAGATTGTCGGTTCGTTGTTATCCATGATGACTATGATTTCAGAATTGGCGTACAGGACTATTCAATGCACTTTAGCGGACATTTTTAGATAAAATGCAATGATGCGATAGCGAGTCTGGTAACCCCTGATCAGAAACAACATAGCACTGTTGTATCATTTCATTTGAAGGATCAAACAAATATGGTCCCTAACTACGTCACTAAGATTATAATCAGGGACAAATAATGAGTTTATGATCGAAATGCAAAGCCCACACTGTCGCATCAACGGTGTATCCTTATATCCGTCGCTATTTCGGTGATGAGCTGTTTTTATTAATTACTTTATTTAAAGTCGGATTAGTATCCTCATTTTTATTGTTGTTATCAATACGTTTTCGGCCGTTGAGCACTCAGGCCTTCTTCTGGTGTAAACTTCAGGAAATTACGAGGGTAGCTTGAAAATGACCAAAGTGGCTTAAAGCGCTGATTCCTGAATTCGGCGACATAGTGTGAGTTCAATCCCTGGGCTTGGATCAGAAGAAGACAGTAATGACAATAACAAAGAAGTACTAAAGCGATATGGGATGTACAATGAATTAAATAGCAAGGCAGATTGGGTTCAATAACCTTGATTGGTAACCAGTCTACCGCAAAAAGTAATTACAACCTTACTGTGGGAAAAATCTTTTACCCTGTCAGTCATGTCCCTTTTGAGACATGATCACCCAAGCGTGTATCACCTATGGTACTTAACTGACTGATGGTACCTCTTCTTCTATGTGCCCTGTCCCTTCAGGACGTAGGTGATCATGGCCCGCCACGTCTCCCTACCCCTTGTGGCCCTTAGTATGTTTGTCCCTGTTACTCCTGGCAACCCCCGTTCCGTCATCCACCCGACCAGGCCCTGCAAATATGCTATCCGCTGCCTTCCTCTGTCTCTCTTTCCCTCTATCTGGCCAGTCAATATCAGGTTCTCCAGGCTCTCCTTCCTCATTGCGTGTCCCGGGAACATCAGTTGTCTCTTCCTGATGCTCGGTATTAATTTCCTTTTGGTTGCCATTCTTTCCAACACCTCATCGTTGCTTGCATGTTCAGTCCACGATATCCGCAGCATCCTTCTGTAGAACCACATTTCCGCTGCTTCCAATTTTGTCCTCATTTTCGATGATATTGTCCAGCATTCACTGCCGTATTGAAGAACTGACATCATATAGCAATCCAGCACTCTTTAATTTGTTTCTAGTGAAATTTTCCTGTGTGTTAGTACTTTGCTCAGCTTCTAGAACGCGTCTTTGCCATGCCAAGTCGCCTTCTGATCTCCGTGTCGCACTTTCCATCTCCTGTTAGAACACTTCCTAGGTATTTAAATTTTTGTACTTGCTTGGTTCTGTTATCCTCCACCTGTATTTGGCATTTTGGGTTGCACCTTTTGCTGATGACCATGCATTCAGTTTTCTTAAAGTTTATTTGTAGTCCTTTTTTGTTACTCTCCACCGCTAGGAGGTCCTGCAGTTTCCTTTCCGTGTCTACAATCAGCCCTGTATCATCTGCATACCTTATGTTGTTCAAGTTGTGGCCTCCAGTAGCAAATCCTGGCGCGTCGAACTGACTAAAAACAAAGATAAAAAGAACAAGACGAGTTATCTCCTCTAGACGTGAACAATAGAATGTAAACAAACAACTCTCATAGATTAAATAAAGGGTTTAGATCGAAATTTAAGGTTACCAGGATCAACAGACACTTGAAGAAGGTTAAAACATTTTCATGATAACGAAGATGAGGATGTTAGTCCAACTCTAACTAATGTAAATAATTTCGACAGAAAGAAAAATCATCATTTACCGAAGCATAAATTCGATGATTTGACTGCTGTGATTTTGGTGACGATGTCTTCTGCGACAGTTTCTGATTTGTATTGAAATCATAACTATGAAATCATAATTTGTCGTTGGTTCTAATGCTTCTGATGAAGTCTAATATGGTTTGATATTTGAATTCTCAGCCGAAAAGTGCTTCAAGTTATTTATTATAACGAGTTCAAGATTGTTAATTTAAAAACGGTATTTTTTATTAATTCATATATTTCATGGATTTTTTTCTATTTTTCTTTCAAGTACTTTTTATTTTTGGAAATTCAAATATACTTTAACAACAAAAATCATTGCAAGCAGCAGAACCATTTAAAAAAATATAGCAAACAAAAACAAAACAGAAAAATAACAGGAAAAATTCACTACATCCAAATTTTAGCTAAAAAACTGCAAACGTTGTTAATGAAATAGCAATAAGTACCTTTCCAAATCATAATAAACTGTTAAATAAAATATTAGAATGCATTTCAATATGAAGAAATGAGAACGAATTCCTCCAACGATATCTACAAAGATATCATTACCAAAAATTAAATAAAACCCCATAACCTAAATTTAATAAACATAGTTCCAAATGAAAAATATATTTAGAACCAAAGACGAATAAACAAAATAAGAATACATACAAAATAAATGAAAAATGGAACACAAATGAATGGAATTTAAAAAAAAAATTGGAGTTTATTTTCCGAAGCCTCGAAGAAATGGGAAGAACCGGTCTCCTCCTTTACCCATTTCTGTTAATTCCCCAGTGACCTATAAAACGCGCCATAATGAAGGGAAAAATAGTGTCCATTTCAAAGTTATGGGGATGCTGATACACTTGTAGTATTTCTGGAAAATCACTCTCTCGGCGGCTACTGTAGCCAGTTATATGCGATCACACCTGGGAGACCAGGTAGAAACTCTTGTGAATACAAACTTATTAGAAAAACGTGCCGGTTAATGGTGCGAGTTTTGCGATAAGATTTAGGATTGCAGGACTCAAACATCTCATGGATTGTACACAGGGACATGCAAGTTTCCAACATGGGTAACAGAAACAAACTTTATGTTGGCCATGTGTATAAGAGAGATTGTAAACGTGAAGCTGGTCTCTCGAATCACAAACACAAATCACAAACACACACACACACATATACATACACACACAGACAAAGTTCTATTTATAAATAAGTTTAGATTTACAAAATATAAAGCAAAGATATTTAACTGTATATATGTAAATGAAGAGATGGATACTTAGAAAATATTAAAAAATGGACAATCGACACATGAGAGGATAGATATATAGAGATTAATTTAACGAGAGATTTAAACAAATATAATATCAATACATAACTGCATATAGAGATGTTTAGCGTTCAATTTATCAAGGGATTTTAGAAATTATAAAAAAGATTTAAAAAATTGATACTTAACTAAGTATATGTCTATGTATACATCGAGTTAAAGAAGGGATTTTTAGAAAATATTTAAAAGTATATATAATCGATAACTAAATGAGTATATAGATATGTAAAGATGGAATCAACAAAGGACTTTTAGAAAATATTTAAAAAATATATATATAATCGAAACAGCTAAGTATATAGATATGTAAAAGTTGAATTAATCATTGATTGATGTTTAGAACATATATATAAAGTACGTATATTTTGGCAGCATCTTTTCTTTCAAACAAGTTGTATTAAACGATAGAGACAACTTAGTCTTGCAGATTTTCATTCCGACATTCGTAAAATTCTTACAGACAATACTAAAATTATTGATCAACACACAGATAATTAGACATTTAGAATTTTAGAGGCACTACATATCAGAAGTAATAAACCTCTTATCTATCGCGCTGCTTACCAAGTTTCTGGACACATTCTTCAATGTGTTCAGATAGTATATTTGAAATATAATTAGAGAATTCACATAATTATTTCACTTGAACTTTAAATTCCCTAAATGTATTTTTTTACGTTATTTAAAAATCTTTCGCAACTCTAAATATTCTATATTATCTAATAATTAACACCTCTACGTGATCACATATTTTCACGCCTCCACGTGATCACATATTTTCACGCCTCCACGTGATCACATATTTTCACGCCTCCACGTGATCACATATTTTCACGCTTGTTCGTGTATACATTATTACTTGCCCTTAATTAAATAAATAAAACTTAACGTTTATTTAGTTCTTCAAAATGTCGTAACACGTTTCCTGTTACAAGGCAATTGTTGACGTTTAAAACTTTAAATTGGACCCTGATGATCAACGATGACGTTCGAAAGTACTCGGTTAACCTATGGACAATATTTGCATAAATATAATTCAGAAATAAAAAGCCTCATTAGAAAATATGAGAAAATACAAAAAAAAAAAAAACCCTGCAAGACGAAGTTGTCTTTATCGTTTAATACAACGTGTTTGAAATATATATATATATATACGCTTTCACACAGTGACTGAACCCTCTGGAAGAATGGTAGACTTTGAAAGACAGTAGCTAATCTGGCATGTACGCATCGCTCATTCCGTAATGAATTAGAGCACTCTGGCTATTGGGCGTGTATAATGATAATGTATACACTAAAAAGTCTACCTTCTTCTACCGAGCGCCCATAGCCCAGAGGTAGAATAGCTGACTGACGCCAATTCGGTCGAGTTTCAATTCTGGTTTAAAAGCAATCGGAGTCTAACCGTACTGATGAGCTGTGATACAGCGAAACAGACCCGTCTGCGGATGACTATATATATATATATATATATATATATATATATTGATAGATTATTTAATTGGGTATAGAGGTATGTACAGATTGAGTTAACCAGGGAGTTTTGCAAAATGTTAATATATATACATATATATCAAAACATAATTGTGTCTGTGGATATACAGGGATTGAAATAGCAAGAGATTGTTAGAAAATAGTTAAAAATATGTATAATCGATACCATACAGAGTATAGAGATATGTAGAGATTGAAATACCGAGGAATGTCTAGAAAATATTTGAGAAATGTATTTAGATATGTAGATCTAGAGACAAAATGAATTTGAGTTAAGAAGGAATTTTTAGAAAAAGTTCAACAAATATATTTAATCGATATATATTTGAGTACATAGATATTTGGACACTGAGTTGAGAAGGTATACATTGAAAGTATTTTATGCATATATATATATATATATATATAATCAATACGCTACTAAATATACAGATATGTAGAGATTGAATCAGTCAGTTAAGTGCCATACGTGATACACTCTTGGACGATCATGTCCCGAAAAAGACAGCACTGACTGGGCAGAAGATTATCCCACAGTAGCTTGCCATTAATTTCTGCATTAGACTGGTTGCCAGCCAAGGCTTTAGAAACAAATCTGTCCTGTTATTTAACACATAACTGGAGGGAAGAGACAGATTAATATTAGATGTGCGTTGTGGTGCAGTGGATATCGGCTTGAAACGAGAAATCGGGGAGCCGAGTTCAAATTCTAGTTGAATTCCTTGCATTCACTTACGTACAAATACTCTTGCGAAAAGTATTAATCCGTCTCTTTCCTCCAGTTTTGGGTTAAACAGCAGGACTAATTGGGTTCCATAGATTTGGTCGGCAACCAGTTTACCGCAGAAAATAATGGCAACCTACTGCGGGATAATCTTCTGCCCAGTCAGTCATGTCTCTTTCGAGACATGATCGCCCAAGCGTTTATCACGTATGGCACTTAACTAACTGACTGACTGAAAGATTGAATGAACCAAGGATTTGTATAAAATTTTAAGAAAAAACATATGATTGATAATTAACACAATATAAAAATATGCAGATATTTAGTTATATAGGGACATTCAAAATATTTAAAAATATATATATATAATCGAAATATACCTGAGCATATAGCTGTATAGGGACTAAGTTAACCAGTGATTTATAGAAAATACTTAGAAATACATATAATCGATATTAACTAAGTATAAAACTATGTAGATTTTGATTTAACAAGATATATTTAGAAAATAGTTAAAAAAAATATATAATGGACACTAACTTGAATATATAGATATGTAGAGATGAAGATATCAAGAAATTTTTACAAAATATTTAAAATATGCATATCGAAGGGACATAACTGAGTATATATAGATTTGTAGACATTGAGTTAACTGGGGACTATTAGAAAATATTTATGTCATCGATTATTAACGGGTATATAGATACGTAGAAATTATAAACAATATATATAATTGACACTTAACAAGCTATATAAATCTGTACAGAGTAAATTAGCAATGGATAATTAGCATATATTAAAGATATATATAAAATCGGTATTTAACTGAGTATGAAAAGAAACGTGTAGGAAAATATTTTAAAATATAAACAATCGATAAGTAACTGAAAATATGTAGATATGAAGAGATGGTGTAAGTCATAGAATTTTAAAAATTATTTAAAAAATATACGTGCAAAACATTAACGTGTATATAGACATGTAGAAATGGATTTAACAAGAGATTTTTAGAAAATATTTTAAAAATTTTCTTTCGATGTTTAACTGAGTACATGGAAAATATATAAAAATATGCATAATCGAAATATTTATGAGTATATAGATACGTAGAGCTGGATGTTACATGGGATCTTTAGAAAATGTTTAAAAATATATATATTATTGAAACATATGCGAGTATATAAATATGGAGAGATTGAGTTAAGCCGCTATTTTTAGCTAATATTTAAAACAAATATTATCGGTACTTAACTGAGTATATAAATATGTTGATATTGAGACGACCAGGGATTTTTAGAAAATATTTATATAACATATATAATTGATAATAAACTGAGTATACAGATATGTTGATATTGTGGCGACCAGGGATTTTAGAAAATATTTATATAACATATATAATTGATAATAAACTGAGTATATAGATATGTTGATATTGAGGCGAACAGGGATTTTAGAAAATATTTATATAACATATATAATTGATAATTAACTGAGTATATAGATATGTTGATATTGAGGAGACCAGGGATTTTTAGAAAATATTTATATAACATATATAATTGATAATTAACTGATTATATAAATATGTTGGTATTGAGGAGACCAGGGATTTTTAGAAAATATTTATATAACATATATAATTGATAATAAACTGAGTATACAGATATGTTGATATTGTGGCGACCAGGGATTTTAGAAAATATTTATATAACATATATAATTGATAATAAACTGAGTATATAAATATGTTGATATTGAGGAGACCAGGGATTTTTAGAAAATATTTATATAACATATAATTGATAATTAACTGAGTATATGGATATGTAAAAACTGAGTAAAAAAGAAACTTTTAAAAAATGTTTAAAACATATATAATGAATATTTAACTGAGCATATACGTCCGTGCGTTGTGGTGCAATGAAGATCAACTCGGAGAGCCAAGTTCGAATTCCATTTGAATTCCTCGCATCTACTAACGTGCAGATGCCCTTGGGAAAGGTATTAATCCGTCTCTTCCCAGGATAGATTGGATCTATAGCCTTGGCTGGCAACCCATCTACCGCAGAAAATAATTGCAACCTACTGCGGGATAATCTTCTGCCCAGTCAGTCATGTCCCTTTCGAGACATGGTTGCCCAAAGCGTGTATCACATATGGCACTTAACTGACTGATGTATGTATGTAGATATTGATTCAAACAATTATTTTTAGGAAATATTGAACAAAATATATAATTGATAATTAATATTGATATTGTGCAAATAGATGTGTAGAACTTGAGTTAAAATAGGATTTATAGAAAATATTAAAATTATATAATCGAAATATATCTGCGTATATAGATATGTATATTTTGAGTTAAACAGAGATTATATATATATATATATTAATAAAAATACATATTATCACACGCCTATTGCACGACTCTGAGTTTATTTCAAAACTAAAGTTAAAATAAAAAAATAACAAATTAAAAGCAACAATTAAAGAAAAATGCCCAGAATTTGCGAACAGGAAATGTGTTGTTTTCAATCAGGATCATGACAGACACCGCGCAAATACCCCTGGGAAAGGTATTAATCCGTGTCTTCCTTCCAGTTATGGGTTAAATAGCAGGACAGATTGGGTTCTATAAACTTGGCTGGCAACTAGTCTACCGCAGAAAGCAATGACAACCTATTGCGGGATAATTTTCTGTCCAGTCAGTCATTTTTCCAACATGATCGCCTAACCGTGCATCACGTATGGCACTTAGGTAACTGAATGAAGATACTAGTTGGAAACATAAGCAAAACCTCTACTGGGCATAAAGTGGGGGATCGTTTTTCTATTGTTATGAAGTAATAAACTAATCTCCCACTAATTATTCTTAATGTAATGTAATAAAATTTATCTCTTCTCCCTCTAGCTATGAGTCAAATAACAGGACAGATTGGGTTCTATAGCCTTGGCTGGCAACCAGTCTACTGCAGAATGTAATGACAACTTACTGCAGGATAATCTTCTGCCCAGTCAGTCATGTCTCTTTTGAGACATGATCGCCCAAGAAGCGTGCATCACGTATGGCACTTAACTGACTAAATGCCAGATATCCCGTTTCTTTGGTAACGTGGAAAAAACTACGTGTAATGCATCCATGCACTATATATTACACTACCCAACATATTCTCCAGACATTACTCTTTTCAATTTTCATTGACTCATGCCTTTACAAAATAATCTCAGTGGTAAAAATTTTAATTCTTTGGATGACATAAAAACAGCAATAATAAGTTCTTTGTCGAAAAATTAGGGAGATTCTGGAAAAAAATGAATCTTAAGTTGAAGAAAATATGGAGAAAGGTTGTACAACGAAATTGTTTATAGGTGAATAAATATTTAATGGCATAATTGCGTTTATATTATAATTTACTTTAAAAATCGGGAAATGCTTTCCAGACAAGCTAATATATAAATATATAATCGATATCTAGCTGATATTATAGAGACATATAGTGTATATTTAACTGAGTATATAATTATATAGATGTTGAGTTAAACATGTATACTTAGAAACTATTTAAATATATATATATATATATATATATATATATATATATATATATGACCAAAACATAACTGAGAATATAGATAGGGTAATATTGACTTCATCATGGTTGTTTGGAAAGTATTTAAAAAGTATTTATGAGAGGTACTTAACTGAGTATATAGATATGTTAAGATCAAGTTAACAAGGGTTATTTTGGAAATTTGTAAATTATATATATATATATATATAAGGTTCATAATGAGGGTTTTCCTTTCTCTAGGTGAACTGCCTTCCTAGGCTGACAAGCTTCACCTGCCCGAAGCAAATGGTTATGAGGCGCCAGTGACCCGCCTTTCACCCCTTTTTCATAAGCTAGAAAAAGCAAAAAAAAAAAAAAAAAGCAAAAAAAAAAGACAAGCGTCCTGGGTCAACACACTGCAGCACCACCGGTCACCAATATCTACGACTATGAACTAGATGTGGTCCATCAGTTTATCTACTTTGGCTGTTTATCACTGGCAACCTCTCCCTGGACATAGAGCTCAGCAAGAGAAATGGGAAGGCAACCACAACTATTGCGCGCCTCACAAAGACAAAAATAGCAATGTATAATGCCTGTGTCATCAGCAGGGAAACATGGACCACGTACGCCAAGCAAGAGAGGCGTCTGAAAACCTTCTACGTGAGAAATATCCGACGTATATTGGGAATCTCATATTAAGACAAGGTGCCAAACACTGGGGTCCTGTCTTGCGCGGGTCAACCCATCATGTTCACACTCCTTAAACAGCGCAGACTCCGCTGGCTAGGCCATGTCCACAGCATGCCAAAATACCTGTATGAAGAGCTCGCTTCTGGAAGAAGACCCACTGGGCAGCCACAGCTGAGGTATCGTGACATTGTAAAACGCGACATGAAGGCTGTGGGCATCAACACGGAGTTATGGGAGAGCGTATCAGTCAAATTAATCCAAATGGAGAGAAACCCTGGCCCAACAACACAAATCAAGAGAGAAGCAAATGACACAAGACGAAATGGAGATACGGGTTCACAGAAAGCAAAGTGACAGCTTCGACAGACCAGAAACAAAACATAAATGCAGCCTCTGCAACATGGACTTTAGCTCCCGCATCGGTTTTTACAGTCACAGACGCCGATGCTCCAGCCAAGCAGACAACTAAAACGCTAACCATGGTCAACCTTAACCGACGAGGCCTACTCTCTCTCTCTCTCTCTCTCTCTCTCTCTCTCTCTCTATATATATATATATATATATATATATATATATATATATATATAAAAATAAAAACATTAATCCAAAAGGAAAAGCAGGAAGGTAAATCCCAAAGACCCGATCCTAATTAATATTAATATTTTAATATTAAAAAATGATCCAGATGGAGGGCTAAATGTAATTAATATTTAAATTACAGGGCCAATTATAAAACAAACATTTTAAAAGCAACAATCCTCTACGAAACAATTTTAATAGGAACACTCTAAAACTCTTGTACCCCAAATAGAGACAACATTATAAATTCTCATAATAGGCAAATTCTAAAGAATTTATGTAATTTATGTAATTATGTAATACCGACTCTGGGTCCGGAATTTTAAATGAATGCAATTGTAGCTCCGTGGATGCCTGCCCGGTGGAGGGCAAATGTAAATCCACACAGGTCATTTATGAAGCTCACATTTCACCATCCAACAACAGGAAAAATTACCGGACTTATATTGGTATGTCCGCGGGGCCCTTTAAGTAAGGGTATTACAATCACAGGTATTTCTTTTCGAACCCGGGTCAGAAATACCAGACAGCCCTTTCACGGAAATTCTGGACAATGAAGGAAGAAGGGCTGGACCCTGTAGTTAGTTGGAAACTGATAGGTTCAGTCCGAATTCCGAGGAATTTTCGTGATAGATGCGATCTGCGTCTGCAAGAAAAAACATTAATATTAAAGTACACAATCCAGCACCTACTCTTGAATTTAAGAAAATAATTCATTAGTAAGTGCCGCCATATGGCAAAATTTGTGAACATTTAAAATTTAAGTTCTAAATTCTGTTTTTAGGCGAGAAAATATAAATTAATGTGGTTTGATTGATTGATTAATTAATTAAATTTTTAAATAGTAAATCTGAACCCCTCTACCTTTCTCTTCCTTTTTCCTAATAATATCTACCTTTTAAGAAGTAAGGATACTTAGACTAAATTAACCCCCAATTTTTCCTGCATGTATGTATATATATTTTTCCCCGCACCTAATTTTTTAAAAAATAAATTTAATAAATTTAATTTTAATTTAAATCTAGGTTTATAATTAATTAATTTAATTTAATTAAAATAAAATAAATTATATGTCAGCTTTCCCCCCCCCCCCCCCCAAATAAACTTTCTCTAAAAATTTTTCTCATAACTTCATCCCATTTAAAAACGCTAGTTTTGTTAACAGGTCCCTAGCGTCTCTACGGAGATTAAATTTTTCTTTTCTTTATTTTTTCTTTCTTTTCTTTTTCCTTTTTCTTTCCTTTTCTTTCCATTTTGTTTAGCCCACTTCCCTGTCAAACACCACGCCCTATTTCTTACTTCACTTCCCCTTCCTCTTTTTTAGAGCTAGACAAAGCCAAATTTTTCAATTTTTCACTTACAACTCAATCTAAAAGTAAAGTTATCCGCAAATCTAAAAATCTAAAAATAGACATTGTTTACTATCTACTTATCAATCCCACCCTTCTAGTTTTTTTCTGTGACGTAAATTTTGAACTTCCGCCGGTAATATCTTGTTTTATTTTGAGAATAAAAGTTGCCAATGAAATGTGAAATCTCTCTTAGGGATTTCATATAGAAATGTTCATACAACGGTTTTGAACTTCGAAATTTATTTTATATATATATATATATAGATCTATAGACATTTAATTAACAAGGCAATTTTAAAAATTTAAAAAAATATATAATTGATATATAGTTGCATATATAGATATGCAAATATAGAGACAACTATGGATTTTTAGAAAAATAGTTAAAACATATATAATCTATATTATATAGATATATCAAGATGTATTTTATAAGGCATTTTAAGAAAACTTTTGCAAAATATATATATTCGATGCATAATTGAGTATATAAATGTGTAGAGTTAACTTGCGATTTTTAGAAAATATTTAGAAAATATTTTAAAAAATGTAATCGAATCATAATTGAATACATTGATATGTGTAGATTGAGTTAACTAGGGATATTTAGAAAATATTTAGAAAAATTGTATGATCAATATTCAACTGAGTATATAGATATAATTAGATTGAATTAGGCTGAAATTTGTGGAAAATATTTAAGAAATGTTAAACATTGAGAATGCATTCAGTATATCAGTGATTTAAGTGGCATACGTGATACACACATGGACGATCATGTCTTGAAACGGACATGACTGACTGGGCAGTAGATTTTCCTGCAATGAATATTTAACATGGAATTTTAAAAAGATAACTATATAGACTCTGTAAGTATGCCGGTCGTAAATTTATACTAAAATAAACTTCCGAAAAAACCATTAACAAACAGAACCTAAATCCGTTACAATGCGGTGTACTAAAACGTCGGATAAATGGGGAGAAAAAAAAGAAACCCGCGGAACAAGAACAAAACATTCAATACTCCGCAGTAAAGAAAAACCCCAAACGGAACCAAACACAAGAAAAAGTGCTCAATACAAAGTACGAAAGAAAAGATACAATAGTAGAGCAAAAACAGAAAAAAAAGCCTTTGCCCTGACGATCCGTAGTGTGTAACCGCGGTAGGTTTTGGCTCACTCTAGATTTTTGTGTGTATATATATATATAATTGTGTATTCAGGTAGCAATCAATCTTTTATGAAAGTTTCATTAAAATGACATACAAGGTGTTATGGTAAATTTTTTTACATATTTTTTCATGCGATTATATGATTTTTCTTTCTTTTCAGGACATAAATAATATAAAAATTGTCAGAATATCTTATTCTTACAAGCGCTTTCGGATATACTTTTAGCCATTATCAAGGATTAATCTTTTTTACTTTTAACTGAATATATAATGTGTTTCATAAAAAGAATCAGGAGAACATCTATATAAAGGTTAAATTGAATCTTGTCTACCATGAAAGCTTTCGTAGTCTAGTGGTAAGACACGTCCGATCTAATGACGGCATCTCCCTGGTGTTGAGAGTATGCAGGCTCGATTCCTGCCGGAAGATGGATATTTTCCAGACGATTTCTCGAACGAGTAAGGCCAGTGAAAATTATGATGCACTGTTTAATTATATATATATATATATATATATATATATATATATATATATATACATACACACAAGCTGACTTCCCACTCAAATAGTAGTATATACAAAAAAATAATGTTAACCAAATAAAAATTCAAATATATCGGCTAATGACAGTTTCATAAATTTACGTATAATTCCTATATATATATATATATATATATATTATAGGAATTATTATATGTATATATATAACAGAATTTTAATGTTCAAGTTCGTTGAATAGCCATTTCTCCGAGAAATTCTCGCGTCTTCAGCAACGAAATTTATTCAAAACCGGAAGAAGTCCAAAATTTTTCATTACAGAAAATTAAAAGGGGTGGGATTAATAAGGAAGCAGACAAATACCTCTGTCTATTTTTTAGAAGCCCCCCCCCCTCCCTTAATTGAGTCGAGAATTTAAAAGTTGAAATTTAGCCATGTCTGGGCGAACAGAAGTGGTAGGGGGAAGAAGAAAAAGAAAAGAAAGAAAAAGGAAAAGAAAAAAGTAAAAAGGGGAAGGGGTGGTTGACACGGAAATAAGCTAAGAAGAGAAAAAAGGAAAAAATCTATTTCCATAGAAACAAGTGAAATTGTTATATTCGTGTTGAAAAATATACTAAAGCGATTTTTAGTTTAAATAAATGGGACAAATTTTGTAGAAAAAAATGTTGGCATACAAATTTAAATTACATCTCAAATATTAGATATAAATTAAAAAAAAAAATTAACTTTAAGATTAGATCAATTCAACAAGTGTACACACATATATAAACACACACGCACAGACACACATGCACAGAAACACATGCACACACACACACACACACACACAAATATATATATATATGTACATACACATTCCTGAACATAATTTACTTACAAAGCTAAAGCATGTACAGTAGCGGCCATATTATAAGGAACGAAATCAACAAAGACATAAATATGTGTATTACTTAAAAAGTAATGCATGATTAGCAATGATAATTTTACCGAATAAAGACTAGGGTGTAATGCATAGACTGGCTGTGTTAAGTACGTATTTTTAGTAAACACGTGAAATAAGTCAAACGAATTAGAACAGAAAGAAATGTTTGACTTAACTGGAGATTAATTTGTAAATTACTTATACAATAAGTCAGATATCGTGACTTAGGATTCGCCATATTAGTAGAAAAGGGCTAAAAGAATCAGCCAGTCAATTAAGTGCCATACGTGATACACGCTTGGGCGATCATGTCTCGAAAGAGACATGACTGACCGGGCAGAATATTATCTCGCAGTAGGTTGACATTGCTTTCTGCGGTAGACTAGTTGCCGGCCTAGGCTATAGAACCCAATCTGTTCTATTATTTAACCCATAACTGGAGGAAAGTAATGGATTAGTACCTTTCCCAAGGGTATTTGTGCGTAAGTGAATGCAAGAAATTCAACTGGAATTCGAACAGCGTCACCCCGATTTGTCGTTCCGAGTCGATATCCACTGCACCACAATGCACATTCTGCTAAAAGAATAAAAATCTGAAATACTTCAAAAACTTATTTCATTGACTATTTACATTGTTTAGACTACTACCCTCATCTTTATTGTCATGTTTACGACGTTTCAGCCGTTGTACTGTCCGGTCTTCTTCAGGTGGAATTTCAAACCGAATTCTTTATTACTTCCTCTGAGGTAGAATTCTTCTAGTTCCATGTGCAATTTCTGGTTGTCTGTTTCTGTTATATTCTTTTAGTAACTCAACAATTCTTTGTTCTCCTCTGCTGTCATTCCTCCATTTTGGATTTGTTATTGAATAAAACAGCGGTAATTTCTTAATAAAAAATATTTTCTGCCGAAATTCTCTTCGATTTAAAACAATTCCTCTTATAATTAAACTAGCAGTATAGCACGGCGTTGCTCGGGTGTAATGAAAGCTTTAAAACTAATCCATGGTCCTGAAGCTCAGACTCTATGGACGTTGGCACGAAAGACTAAAAAGCAATAGTTGTTTCCAGTTAAAGCGAGACCGTAGAGTGAAAAAAAAAAATGAATGGATGTAAGTCAAATTTTGATTTCCTGTTATCGATGTCAAATAAGTTTTTTCGTCGTAAACTGAATTTTGAAGGTGAAATAAGTCCTCTGAGTAAATGGTATCATGGCTGAGACAATTATACCTACTTAGAGCCAAACCCGAAGCAAAAACTAAAATAAAAGGGCTGAAAAAATGCAGACATACGGGCAGATAAACAGACACACACACAAACATCTTGCCTTTTATATATATATATTATCGATTTTCTGTACTATTGTAAGAACTGCAACCTTGAAATTTGTGAATATCGTTTCTTATGTCTTTGTCTATGAGTGTATCAAATTTGATTAAAATCGGACCACTCCTTCTATAACCCGATTTTTTTCGATTATCGATTATCGCTTTTCGATATTTATCGGGGTACCTCGACACAAAACCTAGCTAAAAACACTTGCAGACGCTTATAGTACAAGAAAATCGGTTCAGCCGTTTCGGAGTCTATAGGTAACGGGGACACACACACACACACACACACACACACACACACACACACACAAAGTTCCATTTATAAAAAAGTTTAGATTCCTCTTCCCGATGTTTAATCGCTCATCTTGGAGAATCAAACATCTATATTGGGTTGTAAAATTTTATTTTAGTAACATAGCAAAAGCGAAAATTAGGTAAAGACAAACAGGACGAGTAAAGAGCGAGGGGGTGGCGAATGTTGTAAATGATGACAAGTAGCTAAAGATTATTACAGATTCAGCCAAAGAGCAAGTGCGTATTATACGAGGATCGCTTCAGAAGTCATAAGTTTCCTGGTTGATTATCGCTTTGCAGGCGGATGTTGCGGTTTTAGCAATAGAGGCAGAACCTTCTCACTAATAACTTTTAGTTTTTCCTTATTGCATATAACAGTTGAGCGATAGACTGAGAAATTAACCTTTGACATATAAATAAGAAAACAAAGCAGATTTCGGCATTGAATTTCTCCATGCAAAATGTACCAGTTGAAGCTCCTCGAAGCTTGCTAGCATTTTACAGAAACTAAACAGTGGATGTGAACACAGTTGTGAGGTGAATAATGCTTTTGTGTGTGGCAAGCAATATTTACAGCAACTCGTCACAGGTATCAAGCCATGATATTAAGAGCTTTTCTGTAACAGCGCCTATTATTGGATAGTGTATTGTAGCAGAAAGATTGCTCGACAAACGGCGTTATTGTACTCCTTGCATCTCGAGGAAATAGTATGAGACATTAAAACTGAATGCGTGGTCATCAGCAAAAAGAGCAGCCCAAAATGCCAAATAAAGTTGGGAGATACTAAAATCAAGCAGGTACAAAAATTCAAATACATGGGAAGTGTCCTAACTGAAGACGGAAAGTGCGACACAGATATCCAAAGGCGAATTGGCATGGCGAAGAACGCGTTTCAGAAGCTGAGTAAAGTATTAAGACACAGGAAAATTTCAATAGAAACAAAGAAGAGAGTCCTAAATTTCCTATGTGATGAAAGTTATTCAGTATGGCAGTGAATACTGGAAAATATCATCAAAGAAGAAAGAAAAGCTTGAAGAATCTGAAAGATGATTCTACAAAAGGACATTGCAGATATTATCGGCCGAGTATGTGAGCAATGATGAGGTTTTGGAAAAGATGGAAACAAAAAGGAAATTAATACTGAGCATCACGAACGGACAACTAAAGTTCCTGGGATATGCAATGAGGAAGGAGGGCTTGAAGAACCTGACACTAGCAGGTCAGGATAGAGGAGAAAAGAGACAGAGGAAAGCAGCGAATAACATATTTGAAGGGCCTGAGCAGGTGGATGATAGACTGGGGGTTTCGTGGTGTTACAGGAGAAAGTGTGCTAAGAGACACCAGAGATAGGGAGACGTGGAAGGCCATGATCACCTACGTCCTGAAAGGACAAGCCACAGAGAAGAAGAAGAATTCGAAATCGTTCCTAGTTATACAAAGAGAATCAGGCATTGTAGTTAGAGTTGTGGACAGAGAAGGAGAGAAAAATTTAATATAGATTAGAACAGAGAGAAAAAGGAAAGGAGAGGAGGAAAGAAAGAGAGAGAGAGCAAGAGAATGAAAGAGGGAGAAAGAGAGAAAGAGGGAGGTTAAAAGGGAGAGAGTGAGAAAGAGGGATAGAGATTGAAAGAGGGAGAGAGAGAAAGGGAGTGAGATAGAAAAAAGAGAAAGTGGGAGAGAGAGGGAGTAAGAGAGAAAGAGAATGAAAGAGCAAGAGAATGAAAGAGGGAGAGTGAGAAAGAGTGAAAGAGAGAGATTGAAAGAGGGAGAGAGAAAGAGGGAGTGAGATAGAAAGACGAAAGAGAATGGAAGAAAGAGGGAAAGAGAGAGAATCAGGAAGAGAGAGAGAGAGAGAGAGAGTGAAAGTGAAAGAGATTAGTCTTTTTCTGTTCGTCTTCGAAGATTCAAACAGTGATATGAATGTCTGTAGAATATATTCAATTAAAAGATTAACTTTCATAAAGCATCAATGGTAGCAGAATATTTCACAATGATGCCCTTAATCCGTAAATCTCGATAATTAAAATTAAATCCTTGCAAGTTATTTCCTGAAGCGCCCGAAATGCATCGAATACAGTTGGTGAGACCAGCTGCAGGTGTGCATTGATTCTTGCTTGCTTTCCGCTGAGCACACTTCGGTCTCCTCTTATAAAAGGCGCTTGTTTCGTGCCTTGGCCACAGCAGTGAAGCCAGCGCCTTCTCACGAGAAGGATTGCCAAATATTTGCACCTCATTGGCTTCCGATTCTGGCTGAAAGAATCCACAAAGTAAGTCAACATTTTTTGATTTGTTCTCTTGCTAGCTAAAAAGAAATCATACTTAAATATACTCTCTCATCAATTTAGTGGTTATCATCCTCCACGACTTTTTCTGGTTTTAAGCAAAGAAATCGCATCCCAATTATGTTTCCTAATAATTTCAAAGTTTATAGATCTCCACATCTTCTTTGCTTGAAATTCATTATCTCTCTTTCCGTCTCTCTCTCTTTCTCTCTATCTATCTATATACAGGAATGGATGTAAATAAGTATATATATATATATATATATATATATATATATATATATATATATGTGTGTGTGTGTGTGTGTGTGTGTGTGTGTGTGTGTGTATATATATATGCGTAGATACACATAAGTGTACAGATATATAGAAATTAATTGTTAATAGAAGAGTGCTCAATGTGGTATAACAGAGCAAAGAGTATATATTAATAAATATGCACATTATCCTACGTTTTAAGCACAATTCGGAATTTCAAGCATTATGCAGTCATAAGGTGCATATTATGAACTAAATGTTTTTCGATTTAAATTATTATTTTAGGTATTAGCATTCCTTAAGTCAAGTTTTTTATTTATAGTAAATGCGAATATTTTTATTTATTAAATGTATAATT
The DNA here is from genome assembly GCA_037127315.1 of Ascarosepion bandense. Classification (NCBI taxonomy): domain Eukaryota; kingdom Metazoa; phylum Mollusca; class Cephalopoda; order Sepiida; family Sepiidae; genus Ascarosepion; species Ascarosepion bandense. Next base: position 192,595 of record JBBBDQ010001058.1, on the reverse strand, counting down.
TAGTTAGGTCAAAACCGATACCTAAAAATAGATAATACGCACCCGATAATTGCATAACGCATGAAACTTCGAGTCGTGCCTAAAACGGAGGATAATATATATATATATATGTATAAGATATTAAAAAGAACAGACGTCATATTATTTAAACCCGAGGAACCTTTCGGCCAATTCTTATCAAGGGTTCTCGTTGGCTTTAATTTTAAGGGGAAATTAAGGAAAAGGACAAGGCAAAATAAATTACTTACGATGGCTGGGAGATGATGGAACTCGTTTAAAAATAAATTTATTGAAAACAAAAACACATAAAATATAAGGGGGGTGTACGCATATAATTCCACAAGAGTGTTTAAAAGTGAAAAAATGTTACACTCATAGACTCACCAGTAATTGTAAGGAGCGTAAAAACTGCTCTTTCTGTCTGCACAGGCTCGGCTGATGAATTTTCAAGCAAATTGCTTCCAAAATACGAAGATGATGTGTAGACCGAGCGCTGTGTGTGCAAGACAGTTAACCAGCTGTCCTCATATGCCGAGGCACACACTTGACCCGTCCAAAAGATGTCGGCCAATAGGCACCTCTTTTTCTTTGCTCGTAATAATGTAAGCGTGTCTTAAATGATGCTATACTGTTGTTTACTGATTGAATGAAGCAGCGTATATCATTTTGTAAAAGTTTGCTTCCAAATATTACTGGAGGCTCGGCAATGGTGTACTGAAGAGCAGAAGACCATCGATCCATCCTTTAATCAGTTCGATGTCCTCACATCTACGCCAGACAAGGTCGAGTGCTTTGCTCGCAAATTCTTATCCATCTCCACACTTTACTCGTCTGGAATACCAACACCCAATTTCAAATCTAGAACTAAAGTTCACTTGAGTAATATATGTATATAACCGTCATCTCTGGTCTCTAACCTGATTTGAAAATTTGACTCACTTAAGACAAACGGAGAATGGAATTTCAGTTATCGTAAATAAAAGAACTATGAAGAGACCTCTGACCTCACTAATTATCGCGCTATTAGACTCTGACGCCTTTTTAGCAAGGTATTCGAGGCTATTATCAGTGCTGAATTAGGCATCTCACTTCTCACAATCTTCTCCTTAACAAACAATATGGCTTCCATTTCGCCAGGTCTACTGCTGATATATTAACGACCTTCACTCTCTCTCTCCCTCTCCCTCTCTCTCTCTCTCTATATATATATATAGTCATCCGCAGACAGATCTGTTTCGCTGCATCACAGCTCATCAGTACGGTTAGACATCCGATTGAAACCCGACCGAATTGGCGTCAGTCGGTGATTTTACCTCTGAGCTATGGGCGCTCGGTAGAAGGAGACAGACTTTTAGTGTGTGATATATCATTTATAAACACGCCAATAGCTGAGAGTGTTCTAATTCATTACTGAATGAACGATGCGTAAATGCTAGAGTAGCTACTGTTTTTTCAAAGTCTACCATTGTTCTAGAGTGCTTAATCATCAGGGCGTATATATATATATATATATATATATATATATATATATATATATATATATCAGGCTCTTGATAAAAATTACGAAGCTCGAGCTGTTGCTTTTGATATCTCGAAAGAATTTGACAGGGTTTGGCATGCTGGTCTTCTGTGCAAGCTCCAGATCTAACGTATTTCAGTGCAATTGTTTGATTTAATCGAGTTATTCCTATCAAGTCGTGAAATGAAATTTGTTTTGAATAGGTATGTTTCCAGATCCTTTCATACAAATGCAGGCGTCCCTCAAGGATCTATCCTAAGTCCTACGCTTTTCAGATCTTCATCAATGATTTTCCTGATGTAATCAATTCCCAAGTAGGCTTCTATGTAAATGACACCACCATTTACACTCGTCTCAATAAGACGTCTGCCAACATTGTTGCACCTGAAAATGACCTCCAATCTGTGATTGAATGCGGAAAAAATGGCTCGTAAATTTTAATGCTTCCAAAACGAAGCTGCTCTTTTTTAAAACACCATAGAGGAAAAGTCCTGCTTATCATCAAAATGGGTAACTATAGTCCCTTAGAAAGCAACACACTGCACCTCCTTGGCATCACTCTCTCAAATGTCCTTAAATAGAATAACTACATTGAATCCATAGTTGTATCTACTGTAGCGGGTCAGGAATTGTTTTTTTTACGTCAGAATTCATTTTGCACATTTATAAATCTACCATTCGTCCGTGCGTTGAATACTGTTGTCATATCTGTTCGAATGCTCTGCTGTTCATTTTGAGGGTATCGACAAAATCCAAAGGAGTATCTGCAATATAATCGATTCTTACTTGGCAGCTCACATTCAGTCACTTTCTCAGTGACGTGATATGGCTTCCCTCTGTTTTTTCTAGAAGTATTTTTACGGCGATTGCTCTCATGAGCTTTTTTCCATGGTACCTCAATAACATGTATTTCTTCCTGCTACTAAATTGGCATTAAGGTCTTTTATTGTTGAGCTAGTTAAATATAAGCGTTTTTCTACTCTATCAGTTTCTTTTTTCGCACTTCCCGTTTGTGGAACGCACTTCCATTTGCATGCTTCTCTGATAGCTACAATATTCAAGATTTTAAGTGTAACGTCAATTGCCATCTTTTATCTTCTTGATTTCCATTCATCTTTTATCTTTTTTTCGACATCCCCTGTACGTTATCTATTCTCTTAGTGTAACACCACTTCCATCGCACACGAGTGGCATTTCTGCCCTTGCTTGGGGTGAAATGATTATTAAAAAAGAAACAAACAACTTTTTTTTATGTTGGAGAGAATATTTCACTTTCAACGGAAAATACAATTTTCAAATTAACGCAAATAACATTTTAATTCCTCAGCTATTCTGTTCCATTTTTCTATTAACACTAGACATTGTTACATCGATCAGATATTTTAAGTTTTGGTAATCTCGCTGTTTTAATAACATACTAGCAGTATAGCCCGACGTTGCTCGGGTGTAATGAAAGCTTTAAAACTAATCCATGGTCCTGGAGCTCAGACTCTTTGGACGTTGGCACGAAAGACTAAAAAGCAATAGTTGTTTCCAATTAAAGCGAAACCGTAGACTGAAAGAAAAATGAATGGATGTAAGTCAAAATTTGATTTCCTGGTATCGATATCAAATAAGTTTTTTCGTCGTAAACTGAATTTTGAAGGATAAATAAGTCCTTAGAGTAAATGGTATCGTGGCTGAGACTAAGAACTACAAGTATACCTACTTAGAGCCAAACCCGAAGCAAAAACTAAAATAAAAGAGCTGAAAAAATACAGATATACAGGCAGATAAACAGACACACACACAAACATCTTGCCTTTTATAATATATATTATCGATTTTCTGAACTACTGTAAGAACTGTAACCTTGAAATTTGTGAATATCGTTTCTTATGTCTTTGTCTATGAGTGTATCAAATTTGATTAAAATCGGACCACTCCTTCTATAACCCGATTTTTACGATTATCGATTTTCGATATTTATCGGGGGTACCTCGGCACAAAACCTAGATAAGAACACTCGCAGACGCTTATAGTACAACTGTGTAAACTTTCAAGAAAATGGTTCAGCCGTTTCGGAGTCCATAGGTAACGGACACACACAGACACAGACACACACAAACACACACACACAGACAAAGTTCCATTTATAAATTAGTTTAGATTTCCAGAATCAATGTAATACTTATAATATGTTTTCACTGTTCAGTAAATTCAGTTTTTAGTCTGCTGACTTAGGATGTGCGTCGGTGGTGCAATGGATATCGGCTAGAAACAAGAAATCGAAGAGTTGAGTTTCAATTCTAGTTGAATTTTTTTTCCTCCAGCTATGGATTAAATAGCAGGACAGATTGCGTTATATAGCCTTGGATGACAACCAGTCTACTGCGAAAAAGTAATTGCAACCTACTTCGGAAAATATTCTGCACAGTCAGTCATGTCCCTTTCGAGACATGATCGCCCAAGCGTGTATCACGTATGGCACTTTACTCACTGGTTGATTTACGTCTTCTGAATGACAATATGCAAATAAGAAAAGGCTATTTTGAATATTTCATTATTCAGAAATAAAATAATGTACTTTTAAAAAATTCCACTGAAGTTACGGATCGAAATCGGTTCGAAATTCTTAGCACCTGAAGAAGGCCGGAGCGTACAACGGTCGAAACGTCGTAAAAATGGCAACAAAGATGAAGACAGTAGTCAGAATAATGTAAATACTATCACTGTGTATATGTTGAGGCATCATTTTTCTCTTGCATCAAAATATTTTCTGTCTTGTTTATTTCAATGTCTTTAATTAAGCGCCATTTTTATTGATTCTCGTTTTGTCTCTTTCAGCTAAATTCATTCAAAATGATGGCGGAGTGGCGGTATACGGTCTTTTTGTTCCCGCTGCTTTTGTTGGCGGCCAACGCAGCACCACCCGAGAGTCACACCACTAGACCAAAAGTTCCTGAAGAATATCAAACAAATTCAACCGAAATAATAACTCCTGCTGTGAAACAGTTGGAAACTCCAACAATTTTCCTTCTCACCACCATGGAAGTGATAGAAGCGGATGTTGACACTATGTTAGAGGCGATGAAAGACAAAAACAAAAAGAAGGCAGCTAAATTGACCAAATTTGGTAATGATATGAAGTCACTTCTCGGAGTCTTCAGTGTAATGAGTGGCTTCTTAAGTTTTTTATCAGTCATTACAACAACCTCAGATCTGCAAGTCATTTCCGACATGTTTACCGGTGTTAACAGAAAACTAGACCAAATAAACGATAAATTAGACAAATTAGACAATTCTGTTGAACTTCACAGTCTTTTGTCGAATTTCATTCCTTGGCAATATTCTGTGAAAAATGGAATAGAAAAACTGGTAGAAACCTACTCGAAAATGGTGAAAGAAACGAATATCAATAAACGACGACTTCTAGCTGAAAATTTTATTTCATTCTTTGAAAATAATCAAATCGAAGCAAACATCAACAACCTCATTAAACTGACCACAACTGCTGATGCAGTCCATCGAAATGTGCTTTTTAACGAACTGATTGACGAAGCAGGTTGTGATTACATTAGGTTAACGCGAATTTATATGCACATCAGAAGAATTTTTTTTCAAGGTTGTCAATTAGTTTTAAGCTATCATTCATTTAAACAAATGGATCCTCCAGAAACTAAAAAATATATTAACGCTTTGGTATTTATCCGAAACATGTACCAATCTCGCGTTTGGCATTGTAAAGAAAACACAATCGCTCACTCCAAGAAAGATATCAAAGATGTTGTCAAGAAGGATGCTAAATTAGGAATTACTACAGTAATAAAAAATATTAATAGTGAACTCTCTAAAAAATATCCTTGGTACAGCTGGTCGATCGTAACTGTCAGAAAAATGCTTTCAGACCAAAGAAATTCGACTATTGGCAATCAGTATTATGAAATGGAAAAGGTTGGACCATATGGCTCGAACTTTGTTGTGACTTGGCAAGGCTCCAAAGAAAATTCACAGTGTGAAGATATTTACAAAGCCAATACTGTTGTCGTCCTTACTATTTGTAAGTCATGTCATAATAGTCACGTTTTCACTCCTAGTAACATGTTAGACAAAAATAAATGCCCCAAAGATCGCTACCCACAAGTGAAAGCTTTAATCGATCAACACGAGCCTCAGCGTAACGAAAGGGAGAGGAAGGGGGTCGATAGCTTCTGGGTAGCTGCGGGATTCAAATCCTATGGCAACCCATGTAATCATCGCTGTAACGATCATGGCGAGTGTAAAGTAGTCCCATACACAGATCAATTTCAATGTTTTTGTCATGACAATTACGAAGGGAAAATGTGTGATAGAAAGTTACAAATGAAACGAAATATCTTAAAACTAGTTTCTGATCTTCAAACAGGTTATAAAAATGCATTTAAAGTCCCTTCCCTAACAAATATTTTGATCCAAGGAGAAAATTTAGCAAAGCAACTTAAAAAAATGATGCAAAGGATTGACAGTCAGTTTGAGTTGACAAATATTTTGGTAAAATATATCAAAGATTTGCAAAAACTGGATTATGTACTCAAGTTAAGCTTTAATTATAGTAAAAAGAAAATCACAGTTGATGCCTTTAGTCGAAGAATGAAGGCATTTTTGTCTCTTAATCCGGCTGATTTTATCTTTCAACAATTGTCAAACGCGATTCTAGCAGAGGGATTTACTGATATAGAAGGTAAGGATTTCTTTAATACCTTTAAAAGGATGATCGCTTCCAACAGAGGTTCTTGTACTGAAGAATATGTAAACGAGGCAAATATATTATTCGACCGTCTCAGCAGATTAGACATCACCGCTGCCGAAACTATCCTTGCGTATTACAGCTTTGAAAGTAATTATCTCAATGCGGAGAATATGAAGCAGATGCATGTAAATGCTAAGCAACTGGTACAAGATTCGAAGCGACGCATGCGAAATTATGCTAGATACTGGGAACGCACGAGTTGCCCGCCCTTGAATGTCACTCATCTTACGCAAGCCGGATGTGGGGCCTTATTGAGCTTCGAAGGCATGAAAGTAAAATTGTCCTGCGATGGTGGAAGAGCAGCAGTGCCGCGGACAATTGAATGCGTCAGTGTGAACGGCAAGTTGCAATGGAGCGCCACGCCTAAGTGTGCAGCGGGCTGGTCCAAGTGGTCTAAATGGACTGCTTGCGCTTCCACTTGTGGTAATGCTACCCAGTCTCGAAGGAGAAGATGTAACGGTCAATCTGAGAGTGAAAGATGCAAAGGGCCGTCAACTCAGGTACGAAAATGTTCCGTCGAAGATTGTTGTCAAGAGAAATACGGCAAATTTAAATGCGACAGTGACAAATGTATTCCTCTTTCTCAGGTTTGCGATGGAACTGATAACTGCCTTGATAAAACAGACGAATTGAAAAGTCGATGCAACTACCTCCGTTCGGGTGACAGAATCGCCCTTCGCAACATGGCCTTCTCTCAGGAGTGGCTAAGCGTGCAGTACACGGACTACGTTCAAGCCAATTTATATTACGGCCGGGCTTACTTGGATCATTGCATTAAAGGCGACCGCGTGACCTCTAGTGAATGGGATTCTTGCGCTGGTCAGTCAATGCTAATTTATGGAAATTACGAAAATGGGAAAACAGGAAAAGCCATCAGATTCGGTGATAAAATCGCCATGTATTACCGTAAAACGGAGTTTCATTATCGCTGGTTTATTTGCTATCCAACTTATTGTATGACTTACACTTGCGATAAAAAGTGGGGATCATTTGATTTTGGTTCCCAACGGAGGTTGTAAAGAGTACGAATTTTACATTTTCAACTATAATGATAAGCTATCGAGGGACCCAGTAAAGGCTGGAGATGTGATCTACATTGCAAACAACAGAGGATCTCTAAAAGGCAACGGCTATAAGAGAAATATTAATATAAATGACTGTATCGTAAAACGAGTGCATGATGACAGAATCGATTGTAGCGCTAACGCTTGGCAAATTTTTATAAAATAGACGTCGACCAACTGATCTGAACTGAGAAACAAAATGAAAACTTGACAAACGGTGGCAATCACATCAGTGGCCATTTTCTTTGTTGTCTTTGTCTCTTTCACACTTTGACACAATAAATCACAGTAAACAACATCAAGCTTTTGTTTTTTAATTCATTCTTTTTTTTAAAATTCTTTGTCTTACCTTTATAAACATATATATATATATATATATATATATATATATATATATATATAATATTTTATAACGGATTTCTGATTATTAGTTTGGATGATACATATTTCGTATCACCCCCTCCTTTGATATTTCGATTACCCATTGTTGTACCATTTGGATCTGAAGAGCCGCGCTAAGAACACCAAAGTGGTGAAATATGTATCACCCAAACTAATAATCAGAAATCCGTTATAAAATATTACTCTGTTAAATAAATGAATTTAACATTGAGTTCTCTCGAGTTCGTCTCTTTTGGATTTTACCCGGATTACATACCAAGTGTACTACATGATATATATATATATATATATATATATATATATATATATATATATATATATATATCTTTGAAATGATTTGTCTGAGCATTATTTTTTATGGTTACTCGTATTTAATTAGATATTCTGTGGTGTTATCACACACACTCCAACATACTATACACTGGAACAACATACTAGAAACGACACCATACGTACGCTGGCCAATTGCTCTATTCCTGACACCGGTATATGCCACCAGGTATATGTCGTGTACCGCATACAATGTGCCAAATGTGAGGAATTTTCTGTTGGCAGCACCACCAGACCGTTACACATAAAAAAAAGAATACATACATACACAAGCGTCATCTTTCCAAAAACACCTAAAAAATGCAAAAAACACACACAAAACCATAATTGTCAATATTGAAGCTAGAAAGTGGAACCAAGGAAACTTACGCATAAAAGAGTCCTTAATAATAGCTAAACTACACCCACATATCAACAATAGACAGGAGCACAACCTAGATTACATAAAAGAATAATTAACGCTATCACACACATGACACACACCGGCCACAACAGTAAGGCGTATACACACAAACACGCTATTACAGTTTAACGCACACAAATAAACATACGTACACACACTTACCCCAACACACTTTATACCGAAACACAAACTCACACACACACACACACATATGAACACACACGTATATATATATATATATATATATATATATGTATATATATATTTACACACACACTCCAACATACTATACAGTGAACACATACACACACATATACATATATACTACAACACACTATACACCGGACTACACACACACACACACACACACACACACACACACACGGACACATGATACCGATAAAAGTTATGTAGGTATATACATATAAAATGATCACAGAGGAAAAAAAATTAAAAATAAATAAATCAATAAAATAAAATACAAGAAGTATACACACATAAGCATGCACACATGACACACTCACGCACATGCACACACGAGAACACACGAGAACGAATATAGGATGGAAAAAATGTAGCAATAAACACGCCAATTAAAGCAGATGGATATAACACTCATCGCAAAACAAAGCCGTCTACGATTTTGGCAAAAGTCAAACTAACGGTCAGGTCAACGCATACTTAGAGAGACCACATATTAAAGCGGACTGATATCATCAGACTGTAAAAAGGCCCCAACTATCAATCACACTTATATATATCATAAAGCACACATACACACACATACATGCTCTAAGAAACTTACACACACGCACTCACTACAATTAATGACAGCAGCAGCAGCAGCAGCAATCAAGAATGACCATTCGTTGAAAGGTACGGAACGCGAACACAAGGTCTTCTACCATTCTGAAGATAAGATTTTGATCTTGAAATATTAATCTATAAAAAATAAGCAATGCCCAACACCTTCTTCACCTTCCTTTATTTTACTAAACGCATTGTGATAGCCTTCATGACCTAACCATACACCTAATATATATATATATATATATATATATATATATATATATATATATATATATATATAAACAGTACATTATAATTTCCACTCGCTGTGATAGTTTTTGAGAAATCTTATATAGAAAACATCTATCTTCCGGCAGAAATCAAAGATGCAAACATCCAACATCTATTGAAAGTTTACATTGAATCTCGTCTTCTGTGCATTTCGTAATCTAGTGGTAAGACACGTCGGATCTAACAGTATCATGTTCCCGGTGATGGGAGTAGACAGGTTTGATTCCTGCCCTCAATTTCCGTATAATTTCGTAATATTGTCTTCGGTTGAGTTTGTTTAGATTAAGTACAATTTGATCAGATACTAATTGTTCGATAAGAAACCAGGAAAATGAATCTTGTCTTCCATGATATATTATGTACATGCAAACACACACACACACACACACACACACACACACACACACACACACACATATATATATATATATATATATATATATATACAGTAACACGAATAAGTATTGAATGCATGTTATTTTCTGTTATAACTCTAGTTTATGTTCGCCATTTTGCCTGATATTTGGTAAGTAATATCTCGTAAAGTTGTTTTAGTTGTATGTGGAAGGAAAATTAAAAAATCATGGCTGAATCCAGTTTTTGATCAAAGTTCAAAATAACCCTATGCAAAAGTATTGGATACATCAATTTAATATTTTGCTGCGTAGCCTCTGTTTTGTTTCACTGCTTCCAGTCGATTTCTATAGTTGGCCACAAGTTTTCCACACTGATCCACCGTTACTTTACCCCATTCTTCCTTGCATAATTCCTCTAATTGCTTGATATTTTGTGGATTCCGCTTATGAACTTTAACCTTCAAAGTATTCCACACATTCTTAATTGGATTCAAGTCAGGAGACTGACTTGGCCAACTGAGAGTACTAATACCATTATTTTCAAACCATTCCTTTGTAAGTTTTGCGTTATGTTTGGGATCATTGTCGTGTTGAAGCACGAAATTCCGACCATGTTCTCAAGAAGTTCCGATTTCTGAAGGTTCTTCTCTAGAATATCCCTGTACATGCTACCGTTCATTCTACCATGGAGAACTTGTAACTCAGCAGTGCCCTTGGATGAAAAGCATCCCCATATCATAATGGAACCACCCCCAAACTTAACTGTGGGGATGGTATTGTGCTTTTTTGCCATTTTTTCGCCAAACACTTGTCGCTGTGTTCCTTTCGAATATTTCAACTTTCTCTTCATCCGACCAGATTAACTTTGCCCAAAACTGCATACCTTTCATTTCATAAATTTCGACAAACTTTAATCGGTCATTGACATGTTTGGTTTTCAGAAAAGGCACTTTTCTGCACGATATAGAGCCCTGCTAATGGTATCCTTACTTACATTACTTCCAGCACCCTCAAGATCAGTTTTAAATTCAGAGCCAGGAATGAAGGGTTTTTTTGCGCATTTCTTCTGATCCACCTTGAAATTTCAAGGTTGCAGTTCTTACAATAGTGCAGAAAATCAATAATATATATAAGGCAAGATGTTTGTGTGTGTGTCTGTTTATTTTCCTGTATGTCTGTATTTTTTTCAGCCCTTTTATTTTATTTTTCGTGTTTGAATCTAAGTAGGTATAATTGTAGTTCTTAGCATCAGTCATGATACCATTTACTCAGAGAACTTATTTAGACTTAAAATTCAGTTTACGACGAAAAAAACTTATTTGATATAGATACCAGGAAATCAAAATTTGACTTACGTCCATTCATTTATTTTTCTTTCAGTCTACGGTTTCGCTTTAACTGGAAACAACTATTGCTTTTTAATCTTTAGTGCCAACGTCCAAAGAGTCTGAACTCCAGGAATATTGATTAGTTTTAAAGCTTTCATTACACACGAGCAAGGCCGGGCTATATTGCTAGTATATATATATATATATATAGTTAAATGTATATATGCATATTCATATGTATAAAATTTTTAACAGATTATCAACATAGCATAAGTATGTTATAACATACTTATGTTATATTGATAATCTATTCTATAATAGGTATTTAATCTGACATATATTGTCAAATAAATGCTTTCTATGTATTTATTTTAGCAGAAATTGTCAAGTTAATACTGGATAGTTATGATTGATCTCCCATGGTTTCTGAATTAATTATTATTATCTATGTTAACGTGTGTATATATGTATTTGTATATTTATTTCTATCTGTGTTTAAATATATATATATATATATATATATATATATATATATATTTGTAATGAATTATTTTGAACATTATTTTTACCGATACTCGTATTTAAGTAGATATTCTGTTTTTAATTAAACCGTATTTTTATATTTATATCTACCGGCTTGATTATTTATGATAAATTTTTATTATGAAAATGTGTGCTATCCAAGATTATATATATATAAACATGTTATGGAAATTAACGAATTTTAACGAAACTTGGTTATAAGCAACCGACAATTCATTACAAATTGTCGGTTGCTTATAACCAAGTTTTGTTAAAATTCGTTAATTTCCGTAACATGTTTATATATATATATATATATATATATATATATATATATATATATATATATATACCATTACTCAAAAGTAGATAGAATCCGTAAATACATACATAAAATACAAGAATCTTAACGTAACAGTAAATCAGACAGTTAAGTGCCATACGTGATACACGTTGTGGGCTATCATGTCTCGAAAGAGACATGGCTGACTGGGCAGAAGATTATCCCGCAGTAGGTTGCTATTGCTTTCTGCGGTAGACTGGTTGCCAGCCAAGTCTATAGAATCCAATTTGTCCTGTTATTTAACCAATAACTGGATGGAAGAGACGAATTTATACCTTTCCCAAGAGTATTTGCGCGAAAGTGAATGCAACGATTTCAACTGGAATTCGAACTCGGTTCTCCGATTTCTCCTTCGAAGCTGATGTTCACTGCACCACAATGCACATCCTGGTAAATAGTAAATACCAACCTCGAAAAAGTTGACTTTCTAGATGTTACACTTGAGTGTCATGGGTCCTTAATTGTAACTCCGGAATGAACTCTTCCTAACACTATATATACTACGCCTCTCAAGAGAGAGAGAGAGAGAGAGAGAGAGAGAGAGAGAGAGAGAGAGAGAGAGTCGAATTGGTAGCAGTTCACTCCAAACCAGACTGACAGTCATGCTAACACCTTCCACATTTTGTATTGTTATTTCTTGCTATTATATATTTGTTATTTCTACCCTTGTGGTCATGTTTTTCTTTTCGGACCTTAATCAAGTCCATAACACTTAATTAATGATACTTACTCACCATATGTGAATCATAATGCTAGTCATATCAACATACATCCTAAATCAAATCACCTACCATCTATTATTAAACATATACACTCTCACTGCTCATCATGATGTCAATATAAAAGATATTTGATTGTATAAAGATTATGGTCTCGTGATTATCCATAATTCCACCAACTCAAAAGTAGAGAGAATCTGTAAATACTTACATAGAATACCGAGGAATTTTAATCTTAAAGTAACACTAAATACCAACCTCAAAAAAGTTAACTTTTTAGATGCTACACTTGACTTAGTTAATAGTACTTTTACATATGTAAAGCATAATGCTAATAATATCTACATACATCCTAAATCAAATCACCCACCATCTATTATTAAACATATACACTCTCACTGCTCATCACTGTTCATATAGGGAACACTTTTTAGATGCTACACTTGACTTAGTTAATAGTACTTTTACATATGTAAAGCATAATGCTAATAATATCTACATACATCCTAAATCAAATCACCCACCATCTATTATTAAACATATATCACATTCAGTTGAACACAGAATTAATAATAATTCCTCTAATGAAGACATATTATATCAGCATAGACATTACTATAATACAGTTCTAAATAACAGTGGCTATAATTGCAAGGATATTAAATATGATAAACAAATTTATCATAGAATTTGTCTTGTTCACCACTGCTGTAGCCTGGTATTGAACTCACAACTCTTTTGGTTAAGTCACATGAACTAACCGACGTCTATATACACTAGCAATATAAACCCTAGTAAAAAAGGGTTACTGGACGTTAGGTTTTAAGTCCCAACAATTCAATTGTTCTTGTCTTTAAGGACACATGGCCCATGAACAAGTAACTTTCACGGTTAGAGGGAGATAACTCATGACCTCCAAAAGGAGCATTAGTAATGAAGGGATGAGAATGATATACTCCAATGATTGTAATAAATTCTTAACACCTGAATAACTCCGGAGCGTACAACGGCTGAAACGTCGTACAAGTGTCAACAAAAATGAGAACAATAGTCCGAATAATGTAAATACTGTAAATTATTCATAATACCAAACATAATCAAAATAGGAATAACCAAATGGTTAGTGCTAAACTAGGCAATAATTTTTTTATTCTCGTTAAAAAACACTTCCCAACTAATAATTCACAAAGCAAATTGTTTAATGAAAATACATTTAAACTTAGTTATAGCTGCACTGTTAATCTATGCTATGTTAATAAGAAAAACACAATAATAAATTTCTAAAACATTATAATATTAATCATAACCAGCGCAAGTCCTATACAAAATAAATACATTACAGATTCCATTGTATACCAAGCCACAATCTCTACGAATGAAAAGCTTAATATTACAAAACATTATATCGGATGTACTAAGAATAATTTTAAATCTCAATTTTACCAGCATAATTTATCTTTCAATAATAAAGCATATAGTAATTTTACTTCTCTCTCTAAATACTACTGGCAGTTGGAATATGTAAATAAAACTTCTACAGTTAAATGGAAAATATTAACTAAAGCTAGAACATATATGAAATATGTTTTCTTTCTTTACAAAAATAAAATAAAATCAAATAAAATCATATATTTCAACGTAATGAAATCACTAATTTCTGAAACCACAGAATCTTCCATACCCTTAAATATATAAGAAATTATCTCAAATTTATTTCAATATTTTCACTATTTGCTCATTTTATAACTTAAAGATTTAGCTCATTGAACTGGCAATTTTTTAAAATACTATTATTATTTTATTTGTACTTATGAATAAACTCCCTTATAACTTAAAAAATTAGCTTATTAAATTGAAATTTTTAAAATTACTATTAGTATTTTATTAGTATTTATGAACAAATCCTCCCCTTAAGATTAAATTTTAAATCGGATTTTATTTTAATCATTATTCTTATTTTTCTGTTGGTTTTGATTTTTTCTTATATTTATTTTATTTTATTTTGTTATGTTTTCCCCTTTTTCTCTTCTCTTCTTTTTTCTTTTTTTCCTTCTTTTATTTCTTTTATTTTATTTTGTTATGTTTTCCCCTTTTTTCTCTTCTCTTTTTCTTTTCTTTTCCTTTTATTTATTTTATTTTGTTATGTTTTCCCCTATTTTTCTCTTCTCTCTTTTTTTCTTTCTTTTCTTTTATTTCTTTTATTTTATTTTGTTATGTTTTCCCCTTTTTTTCTCTTCTCTCTTCTTTTTTTCCTTTTCTTTTATTTATTTTATTTTGTTATGTTTTCCCCTATTTTTCTCTTCTCTTTTTTTCTTCTTTTCTTTTCTTTTCTTTTATTTATTTTATTTTATTTTGTTATGTTTTCCCCTTTTCTTCTCTTCTCTCTTCTTTTTTTCCTTCTTTCTTTATTTATTTTTTATGCCTGATTTTTTTCTTCGGTTTGAAATTTTTAACATGCATAGCTTTCCGGGGAAAAACATTGCTACACTTCTGTCATTTGAGCTGTACAAACACCGTTTTTTGGGGTGTTATAACCCCTCACACGCTCTTAATTTATCTCATTGTCTGACCTTTTTTTATATATATATTTATTCATTATTATCTTTTACTTTACATATTTAAAAAAATTTCTTTACAATACAAATTAACCACATTTTACTGCCTGATGATAGTGTTTTAACACCGAAACATTATAGCTATTGAGCTGCAGTATGCTCCAATAATAACAATTATTATGATTATAATAATTATTATTACCATAAATTTATGCTCTACTTTTGTACTGAGCATTTTTTAAAGTAAATATCTGTGGAATGTACTTCCATTATCAACACTTATATTTGTTTCTACCATGAATGGTGTCTTCAGGCGATTTGCAATAACTAATTTTACAGTTTTTTTTAAAAACGCTCACGTAACGGGAAATTTTTGAACTCGCAATTTTTTAAATTACAAGAATTTATGAAATTTTCATCAGTGATTGTATGAAGTTAATAGGTATTTTTTTGTATGGTTGCACTTAGTCATAATTTCTGTTCTTTCATTTAATAATTCATTTTTGTTTGGGAATAGCATAATTGATAACTTTTTCTCCTGGCACATTAAGGCTTGGCTGTTTATAATTTTATTGAATACTTTTTAATACTAATACGTGCTGGTCTAATTTTATTATGACCAAAATATATATATATATATATATATATATACATACATAAATATATATATATATATATATATACATACATTGCGTTACACACGCGCACACACACACACAAACACACATAAACACACACACACACACACACACACACACACACACACACACATATATATATATATATATTATTCAAAATAATAACTAAATAGTATTTAAGTTTTAAATTTATACTAAGATAAACCTTAAGAAAAACCATTAACAAACAGAACCTAATTCCGTTACAATCCGGTGCACTAAGGCGTTGGATAAGAGGGGAGAAAAAGAAAAAGAAATCCGCGGAATAAGGACAAGACATACGATACTCCGCAGTAAAGAAAAAAAAAACCCAAACGGAACCAACCACAAAAAAAAAGAAAGAAAAAGTGCTCGATACAAAGTACAAACGAAATGCAAAAGTAGAGCAAAGACACACAAAGAATCTCAAGCTAGCCAAAACCTACCGCGGTTTCACACTACGGCTCGTCGTATATATATATATATATATATATATGTGTGTGTGTGTGTGTGTGTTTATGCGTGTTTGTGTGTGTGTGTGCGCGCGTGTGTAACGCAATGTATGTTTTTGCTCTCTGAATTAAATTACGCAGGGATTGTCTTCACTCATCAGGCGAATAAACTGAAAAGTTGATTTATTTTTAATTTTATTTTTCATTGGATAGCAAAGAAGAGACTTGCGCGTTTAAAAAAATGAGGGCATACATTAGATTATGGGGATCTCGTTAGTAGGTCTAGCATATCAATAAGGTAGAATATGGGAGCCACTGATTAAGAAAGAAGAAAGTGATAGTAGATATCCACCAGATCAACAGTAAAGAGCATGTGTCAGCGAGTGCAGCACTATCTAATAGCTAACAGGTTAACACGGATTGTGAAATTCAACAGAGGAGGTCCGTCTATTTAATATTCTATTTCATTTTCAAAATTTTTGAATGAGATATATAGCGGGATTAAAATTATGAATAAACTCTCCAAAATTCAGCTTTTCTTTCATGTACTTTTGGTTATCACATTATCAATTACTGGTTGTTATTAGTTTGGTAAACTTTTTTCTTTTACTAAATCCCTGTCCTTTTTAGAATCGCTGGATTTAAAATAGAAAATAGTTCAAAGTACCGCCACTTGTCTCGGTTAAACGAAAAAGCATGTCTCGAATATTTATGCATTTTGTAATTTTTGTATGTGTGTTAAATATATCATCCGCCTATTATGTATTTTAGATACACTTCTGTATAACATGTGTTACGGTGAAAAACATTTTATTTAATGAGGGTTGTTTCATTTATAATATAATGGCTCCTAGAATTTTCTGTCTTTATTTGTAGTTAGTAAAATATGTTGGTATTATTTACTCTAATTTTACCTTGAGAGTCATATTTTGGTTGCTTGTGACTGTAGACTACACAAAGTTTCAACAAGTGAAAAGTGACTAGTGACTAACGACACGTGTGACTAGTGATGTGTGACTAGTGATAAGTGACTAGTGACAAGTGAATAGTTAT
Organism: Ascarosepion bandense; assembly: GCA_037127315.1. Lineage (NCBI taxonomy): Eukaryota > Metazoa > Mollusca > Cephalopoda > Sepiida > Sepiidae > Ascarosepion > Ascarosepion bandense. The sequence continues at coordinate 175,045 of JBBBDQ010001058.1, read as the reverse complement.
TAGTGACTAGTGAATAGTGCTTAGTGACAAGTTGCAATTGACTAGTGTCTAGTGACAAGTGGGTCCTGGGTATGACGGTAAACTGCGTCCGGCAGCTAGGCCTCTCATTCGGAGGTTGTGAGGAGCATGGAACCACCTCTTAATTGCTATTGTTCCCAGGTCCACCCTGACCCGGAGTGGTAGCACCTGTTAGGGTCTCAGCTATGGGCAAATAGTTAACCCCTAAGATGGGGTCAAAACAATATTAAAGTATAAAAATATACTTTCATAGAAATATATACAAAAAAAAATATATATATATATAATTTATAGAAAAATATGCATTTTTGAAAGAAAAATATTTCAATAATACATCTTTAACGGAAAAAAAATTATTACCAGCAATACGTTTTTGAATACAAAACTAAAAGACATCTTCAGTTTTCTTAAATAAAAGATAAAATAAAATTCATCAAAATCTGACTAAATCAACCTTCTCACTATAAACAAACATAAAAAAAAAACAAACTTAAACCCACCTGTCTGGCATTAAATAAGCCACAGAAGTTGATATGCCGTAAAACAATACTGAAATTCCAACTCTGGTGACTATTGAGTACTGATAAGTGAGTAGTGACTAATGACAAGTGTCTAGTGATTAGTGAAAAGAGACTAATGATAAGTAACTAGCGACTAGGGACCAGTGACAAGTGAATAGTAACACGTGATTCATGGCTAATTACAAATAACTAGTGACTAGTGTTTAATGACGAGTTACAAGTGACAAGTGACTAATTACTAGTGACATGTTGATAGTGACAATTGACTAGTGCCTACTGACAAATGACTAGTGACAAGTGACTAACGACAAGTGTGTATAACTAGTGAGTAATGACAAGTGACTAGTGATTAGTGACTAATGACAAATGTTTAGTAACTTGCGACAAGTGACTAATGACAAGTAACTAGTGACTAGTGACTAATTGTGACAAGTGATCAGTGACTAGTGAGTCGTGACAAATGACTAGTGACAAATGACTACAATGGTGACTCTACCAGAGATTGTGGATCATAGATGGCCATTGTAATAATTGAATGTTGATTTTGTATCAAATAGCATATAATTTTACGTTGCCTTGAAATGATGGGACGCACTTTATTACAGGAAATGAATAAAACGCTTCTGAAATATAAAACAATTAATTATTTAGTTGAAAATAGCACCATGCTCTTCAACATACTTCTAAATTTCTGATCCCACTTTAAAAAAAATTCCATCCTTTTATGTGATAAACAGTTCAAATGATTGGATTAACTCTTCCTTATTTGAGAATATTTTACTACGTATTGATGTGAAAATAATAAAAGAACAAAACTTTAATCTTTCTCTGACTTTCGGGGACTGAATGATTTCCCTCTGTTTGAGGCATTATTACGCAAGGAATGAGAATGATATACCCCAGTGATTGTAATAAAGGGTTCGGTTCGAATTTCCTAGCACCTGAGGAAGGCCGGAGCGTACAATGACCGAAACGTTTTATAAATGGCAAGATGTGGACAATAGTCTGAATAATGTAAATACTGTAAATGCAGACGGTTAATAAAGAAAGCTGTCTATATTTCTGAGATGTGGTACTGAAAGAAATCTGTCTATATTTCTGAGATGTGGCATTGAAAGAAAGCTGTCTGTATTTCTGAGATGTGGTATTGTAATACTTTAAACTGTTGACATTGTTCGGACTGTTCTCACCATCATTATTCTCACATTCACGACGTTTCAGTCGTTGTACGTTTCGGCCTTCCTAGAATCCAGTGGATGGAAACATTGGTTAATCCAGTGACTTGACTCTAAAACGTTGCGAGTTCAATACCTGGCCACAGTAGAAGGGAACGGAAATTTGGATAGAGATACTAAAGGGAGATAACTAAAACTGCCAGTCATTTAAGTGCCATAATTGGTACACGCTTTGGGCGATCATATCTTTTTCGAGAAATGACTGACTGGGAAGAAGATTATCCCGCAGTAGGTTGCCATTACTTTCTGCGGAAGAATAGTTGCCGACCAAGGCTATGGAACCCAATCTGTCCTATTATTTAATCCATAACTGTTGTGAGAAGTGATAAATTATATTATATCATTATATGAATTAGTAGTAATTAGTGGGGGATCAGTTTATTACTTCATAACATTATAAAACAAATCCCCCAATTTATGCCCAGTAAAGGATTAAATTGTTGTCAACTATTATATTCAGTCAGTTAGTTAAGTGCCATACATGATACACGCTTTGGACGATCATGTCTCGAAAGAGACATGACTGACTGAAGATTATCCCGTAGTAGGTTGCCATTGCTTTCTGCGGTAGACTGGTTGCCAGCCAAGCCTATCTAACCTAATCTGTCTTGTTATTTAACCCGTAACTGGTGGGAAGAGACGGATTAATACCTTTCCCAAGGGTATTTGTGCGTGAGTGAATGCAAGGAATTCAACTGGAATTCGAGCTCGGCACCCCTATTTGTCGTTCAGAGTCGATATCCACTGCACCACAACGCACATAGCCATCCAAAAAAGGCATGGCAGATGGAACTAGAATAGAATTTCGTATTTCCTGGATATTGTCAGGATATCGTCAGTTTTACGATATGTGTGTATGTGTGTGTGTCTCCCTGTGTAAAATTTTAATACTCCCGCACACACACACATACACACACAAACTGTTGCAGAGTAAATGTGACCCCCTCCCCCTCTGTAACGCAAGCGAAGTAGGCAAAATGCTTTAAGTAAAAAACTCAAAGAGAATTCCACATGAGATCAAAACTGTCAGTCAAGCTCTCTATCTTCAGGCAAAGAACGACTCAGTCGGAGTTCGGTTTACGGACTGGGGCTCGTCTGAGAATAAATAAAAAGTTTAGTGTCCGATCCCGCGTAAGCGTGGCTGGACACATCTTGACACTTGGCCTGTGTGCCTAGGCTCTGGTTCTCCACGTAAAGCCCGACCTTGTGTCACATCTCAGTGGGTAAATACTAAGTGTTTCCATCGAACACGAAACTGTCGATCGGGCTCTTTCTTGTCAGGCAAAGAACGACTCAGTCGGAGCTCGGTCTACAAACTGGGATTCGCTTGATAAAAACAAACAAGCTTTCTCCTTCTCCCCTCTCTCTTTCTTTACAGGCATAGTTCAACTCAGTCGAGGCTCCGAGAAGAACAGACAAGTGTCTGATAAGCAGGGCCTGAGCAAATTTTGACCCTAGTCCCGAGTGCACCCGATTGGGTTTCCCCATGTAAAGCCCGACATTGTGTTACACTCAGTCTTAGTGGAGAGACTTCGGGTCATGTCATCCAGAGTTCCCAGTTATCAAGCTCTCTCTTCGGGGAGAGTACCACTCAGTTGGGGATCTTACGAACAGAGACCCGGCTGAGAAAAATAAATAATGCAAAGTGCCCCATCCAGCGGAGCTCAATAGATATTTCATTAGAATAGACCAAAAACCAAAGGCGCGCGTGTGTGTGTGAGTATGAAAGAAATGGGGTAAGGTGATGTTTTGTTTTTGCTTCATCCAAAATCGAACTTTGCGCGAAGCTGATCAGGTTCATCTCGCTTGAAATTTTTTTGCGTTTATGTCTTTCATTATATATTCTAAGAATGTTTCGTCACTGGTTCTCTACAATATTTGATAAGAAATTAAGCAAATATTCATGTACTTGATTAAAAATAAACCTATCTTTAACTCGCCTACCTGCTCCAGGCTCTAACTAGTAAAATGTTTCTCTTCATAGTCAACCTTGAAACATTAGAGACTTCGCCCACACTTCTCTGTTCCTGTTTTTGAGCAGGAATAACGGTTTATCCCTTTGTTTTCTTTTTAGGACTTGGTTTCCGGTTTCTCCTAAAGTCTTTTCATTGTCTTTTACTCACATTAGCTCTTTGCATCTGAGTGGCATTTTCACCTTACTTGGTGTTCATGAAAAAAATAAAAAATAAAAAATAAATAAATAAAATAAAATTAGGATGTCGGCAAATCAGTCTGCTTATTAACGCGTGTGTGTATGCATGCGTGTTTGTATGATCATTCACGTCTGTTTGTATGCGCCTGTGTTACTATATCTATCATGTGGCACAGTTTATAAATGGCGCCTTCGTCATGACATATCTGATGTTCCGAGCGATAATATGACGTCAATGAAGATGCTTTCTCGATATTGACGCTAGTGTAGCGATTTCGTGTGTCTTTTGTTTTTGTTTTCGATTTTATTTCATTAAACAACAAACATTTGTTTTATAATTTTTTTCAATTTTTACTCTTTCAAAATTTGACTTACATCCATTTATTCTTCTTTCAGTCTACGGTTTCGCTTTAACTGGGACCAACGATTGCTTTTTAGTCTTTCGTGCCAACGTCTAAAGAGTCTGAGCTCCAAGACCATGGATTAGTTTTAAAGCTTTCATTACACCCGAGCAACGCCGGGCTATACTGCTAGTATATATATATATATATATATATATATATATATATATATATATATATCGCCCGGTTCACACTTCCATCCATGTCTATTGAACAGGTTAAGAGGCTCATCCCTTGTTCCCTGTTTAGGATGTGGTTTCCGGTTTTCTCTTTTCCAATCTTTTCACTTTTTTTTTCAATTGGAGTAGATAGATCTAACTATCGCCCGGTTCACACTCCACCCATGTCTATTGAACAGGTGAAGAGGCTCATCCCTTGTTCCCTGTTTAGCATGTGGTTTCCGGTTTTCTCTTTTCTAATCTTCTCACATTCTTTTTTTTTTTAATTGGAGTAGATAGATCTAACTATCGCCCGGTTCACACTCCACCCATGTTTATTGAACAGGTTAAGAGGCTTATCCCTTGTTCCTGTTTAGGATATGGTTTCCGGCTTTCTCTTTTCCGATCTTTTCACCATTACGTAGCCCCCTGCACATCAGTGGCGTTACCGCCTTGCTCGGGGTGATACGATTAAAATATATATATATATATATATAGAGAGAGAGAGAGAGAGAGAGAGAGAGAGAGAGATCTGTGTGTGTGTGTGTGTGTGTGTGTGTGTAAACGTATACTCAGTTAAAATCCGAAAATAAGAATAGCATGGTTAAATAAAGAAGACAAAAGAAAACTATATTTTTCTCGCCTACGTGTTTCGTCCTGTGATGGACTTTATCAAGGAAAAAAGATGAAATGAATTTTATTATAAATAACGTATCTATAAACAAAACATTTTTGGTAATTGAAAAAAAGAAACGCTCACAAATTATTCATAAGATTAACAGAAATGTTTAAGATTTAAAAAAAGTCATAGATCATAATTGAATAGAATTCTTTCATGTGCTATGTAATGCCATATTATGAGATGTTAAAATGATGGCTATTAATCGTTTTCTTTGAAATTTTGGATTGTGTATGTTGGCCTGAGAGATTATTGTTTTTCTAAAAGGTGTGGTTGGGATTAAAAAAAAGAAAAAAACAAAACAAAACAAAAAAAACAAAAACAGGGCGCAAATTGATATTTCGGTAGCATTGAATGGTGGTGCTCTCGAGAAATTTTCTTCTGAATAAATTGTTTTCTCTTTTTACGCGTGTGGCATTTTTTAAGTCGAAATTGTGGTCGTATTTGTTTCTGTGAATCACTAATGCTTTCGTTAAATTATTATTTGTGGTGTCTCTTCTGTGTTCATATAAGTATAAAATTTATCTAGTGCACCGCCATCCAATACTACAAAAATATCAATTTATGCCCCGGGTTTTTCCCAACCTCACCATTTCTTATGGAAATAATCCTTTCTCAGGAAGGATGTACGTTGTGTGCAGTGGATATCAACTCGGAAGGATAAATCGGGGAGCCGGTTGAATTCATTGCATTCACTTACGCGCAAATACCCTCGGGAAATACGTATCTTCCCTCCAGTTATAGGTTAAATAATAGGACAGATTGGGTTCTATAGCCTTGGCTGGCAACCAGTCTACCGCAGAAAGTAATGGCAACCTACTGCAGGATAACCTTCTGCCCAGTCAGTCATGTCTCTTTCGAGACATGATCGCCCAAAGCGAGTATCACGTATGGCGCTTAACTGACTTAATAGTTTGGAAAGACAAGTAAAGCTTCTACAGGGCGTAAAGTGGGGGATCGGTTTTCTATTGTTATGAAGTAAGAAACTATTCCCCCACTAATTACTACTTATTAATATAATAATATAATTCACTAGTCTACCATAGAAAGCAATGGCAACCTACTGCGGGATAACCTTCTGCCCAGTCAGTCATGTCTCTTTCGAGACATGATCGCCCAAGCGTGTATCACGTATGGCACTTAATTGACTGACAGAAGAAGGCTGTTGAAGGGTCCGGTAAATATAGAATAACAACAAAAATAACAACAACAAAAATTAAAAATTTTTTTTTACTATTTTTTTTTATCTGGAAACTTATAATTAATACATTCGTTAAAAAAAAAAAAGATTTTTCTCTTAAAGTTTAATGCTTCCAAAACGAAACTGCTATCTATTAACTATCATAGATAATCGCTCCTATCCACCATGAGCATAGCACAGGCTTGCCTCCTTGAGAGTAAAACACTACGCCTCCTTGGCCTTAAAACTCTCAGCGGACCTCAAGTGGAATGACTACATCGAATCTATTGCAAAATCCGCTGCCAAGAAGGTCGGTTTACTGTGCAGGGCCAGGAAATTTTTCCCGTTTGTGTCCATCCTGCACATATATAAATCTACCATTTGCCCGTGTATTGAATACTGCTGCCACATCTGGTCGGGTGCTCCTGCTACTCACCTCGGGGTTCTTCACAAAATCCAAAGAAGAATTTGTAATGTGATCGATACCGACTTATCAGCTCGGCTGCAGTCGCTCTCTCACCGGCGTGACGTGGCTTCCCTGTGCCTCTTCTATAAATACTTTTACGGCTTCTGCTCCAATGAGCTCACTGGTGCCTCCTATGTAGTTATGAAGTTACACGACCTACTAGATTAGATTTTGCAGTGAAAGCGATAAAATGTAACCGCAATTTCTACTCTAACAGCTTCTTTTCTTGCACCTCCCTCCTGTGGAATTCCCTTCCATATACTTGCTTCCCCGACAGCTACAATCTCCGGGAATTTAAATGTAAGGTCAATAGACATCTACTATCACACTAACTCGCATCCTTTCTCACAAGCTCTTTTCCCATCTACTCCACCCCCTCCTCGGTATCCTCATCCGTCTATTAGCCTCCTCCTGACATTTCCTATAACTAACCACTCTTTCTCATCACTTTCTTTCCCCTATGTAACCCCCTGCGCAACAGTGGCAGTAGAATGCCTTGTTTGGGATGAGATATGTAGTTTAAAATAGAATTTTTAATAATCATAACCCTAAATAGAATGATACAGTGCTGACTTCATAGTCAATGACGAATGTGGAAACGAGAATTGGTGGCATGAATATAAATTTCTATTTAATGTAGTTTGTGTTCATTTCACCTTTGTGGAAAAAGGCATGAACCGATCTCTAAGTGATAGGCCAGTTCAGAAATTACTCCTCCCCGCTAATATCACTACCTCTGAGAGATTAGATAACGTATCAATTAACGTTCATCGCCTCTAGAAAGAGAAAGGCCAAGCATGTTTTCCAAAATAGGCTAATTGATGTTGATTTGATGTGAACGCACACGAAAGAAATCATTTTTGTTCGTTTTGCAAGTCATACGATGAAAGCTTTCCGAACCTTCCAAGGCGCCGAATGAAGACGACACCATATGTCGTGACACTCAAAGATTCAGCCTATCCCAGTGATATGTTTGATCTATGTTGATAAGAAAAAAAAAGCAATTAAAGAAAAATGTTCTTTCGGGTTATTTCAAAAACAACTATTTTCTTTTGAATTAATTTAAGCTGTCGCTCAGTGACGAATTTATTTGTGACGAACACTTTCATTTTGCAAACTATTTTAAAATCTTTGTAGATCTTAATCTAAAAGTTCCAGAAATTATGACAAATCGTTAATGTTTACATTATAATCAGCTTCATTTTGTTTTCAAATAACGGATATTAAGAATGTAACCTGAAAAATTCAAGAGTTATTCGTTTTAATGATAACAGTTAATAATAATAAAAATAATTATAAACATATTTGTATATATATATATATATATATATATATATATATATATATATGAGTTGAATATAGGGATCGAAATCTGACGAGATGAATAGAATAAATAAAAAATAAGTATGAAAAAAAACGTCTTTAATCTAAGATGTTTCACTTATAACAAGCTTCTTCAGAGATTTAGTAAGGACGAATGATTTAAAAATTCTAGAGACAGTATTTTTAAATGAGGTATAATTTCAAACGTCAGATACGTTTCACGTGTGATAAAGCAATGGATGAATATTAAATGTAGAATATTTGAACGGAAATATATTCGTTTATGATTCAAACATGATTATCACGTTAATTAGAATGAAAATCTTTCCATCATTTGATTTCTCTCCACGCAGACATTCATAACTGTTTTCTCTTATTTTATTTAAAAAGAACGCGTTGACACATACAGTTAAACAAACACAAGTTTTATCCTCTACATTTAATATTCATCCATTGCTTTATCACACGTGACACGGATCTGAAGTTTGAAACTATAACTCAATTAAAAATACTGTCTCTTGGATTTTTAAATCATTCTTCTTTATTAAATCTCTGAAGAAGATTTTTATAATGTTAGATTAAAGACACTTTTTTCCTATTTGTTCTTTATTTATTCTCTCTCTCTCTCTCTCTCTCTCTCTCTCTCTCTCTATATATATATATATATATATATATATATATTCTCAGGTGTAAACTGAAAATAGGAACAGTATGATTAAAAAAGAATCAAGAGGAAAATTATATTTTGCCTTAGCCAACGCATTTCATCAACTGACGGACTTTGTGAAAGAAAAAAAAATGAAATGAATTTATTAGAAAAAATTAATTATACACAAAATGTTGTTATTCCTTTGGTTCACTGAAAAAGATTAAATATTTACTATTTTTTCCAGTAACCAACAACTATAAATTTGACTTAATAAATTCCAACCTCACAAGAAAAGAACACAATATATTACGTAGAAAATACTTAGAAGGAATCCTGATAAATATGTTCCCATTAATAAACACTCGCCCCAAACTCTTTATTATATCTTTAACTTTTACAAAATACACACTTCATAAATTTTTTTTAATCATATCACCCCAAGCAAGGCGGTAATGCCACTGATGTGCAGGGGACTACATAAGAGTAAAAAGATTAATTAGAAGAGAGTGAAGAGGAAGACGAACCAGTTAGAAAGGAGCAAGAGAAGGATGGGAATACAAGTGTGATGACAGTTGCAAGAGTGGAGAGAAACGAAAGGACATACGGGGTGGTGAAAGAACTAGAGTCAAGTGGTTAATAGATGAGTATTGACATTGCATTTAAATTCCTGGAGGTTGTAGCCGTCAGGAAAACAAGAATATGGAAGCGAGTTCCACAGGCGGGATGTGCGAGAGAAGAAGCTGCAGGAGTAGAATTGTCGTCTGCATTTGGTTAATCTAACTGTGAATGGTTGGGACCCAGTTGCCAATCTGGTTGCAAGAGTAAACACTTGTTGCAGAGGCACCAGTGACTTAAGTTCGTTGGAGCAGAAGCCATGAAAGTATTTATAGAACAGACAAAGGGAGGCCACATCTCGTAGGTGGGCAAGTGGCTGTAGTCGAGCTGCCAAGTCGGTACCTATCACATTACTGATTATCCTTTGGAGCCTGTCGAGAACACTGAGATGAACAGCAGGGGCGCCTGACCATAAATGGCAGCAGTATTCCATGCACGGACGAATGGTTGATTTGTATATATGCAGGATGGATTCAGGTGGGAAGAACATCCTGGCCCGACACAGTAACCCAACCTTCTTAGCAGTGGATTTAGCTATGGATTCAATGTAGTGGGTTCCATTTGAGATCAGAAGAGAGGGTAAGGCCGAGGAGGCGTAGTGTATTGCTCTCAGGGAGACTCGCTTGGTCCCTGCTTATGAGAGGCAGGAGAGGTTGCCTGTTATGATTGACAGACAACAGCTTCGTCTTAGACGCATTAAAATTGACAAGCCACATATTGCCTCAATTCACCACAGAGTGTAGATCCCTTTCAAGGTTAGCAGCGAGATTATGTTTGTCCGCCACGCCGGGTTTCTTACTGATGCGGGAGTAAATTGTGGTGTCATCAAATGTAAGATTGATATATCTTTGTAACTTAAATATAGGGTGTTCATAAATTACGTGTGCCCTTTAAAAAATATATAACTTTATTTGTATTTGCGTTAGAAATAATTTGTAAAAAGGATTAGAAAGAAGTAAATCTATATTTTTAAGGTATTATTGAAATGGATGCAACACTTTCATCGCTGATACATGGCCTTCCAGACCGTGGCTTATCATGGACAGAGCCTGTCTCTTTAAATGTTTTTTATCCATTTAGTAATAGTGTTCCTATGAGATGGTTCTTTATTGTATTCAATTTTAAACTTTCTATGTACAGCAATAGCAGATCTCAGTTTCGCCAAAACAATGGACACAGTTTACATTTTCCTCAGTTGAAGCCATGGATCAAGTTGATTCTGAAAAAAAAGAAAATACTTCTTTTACTTATTTGAAAATTGTTGCAAATTTTGTGGTAAACAATTATTCAATAACTATACTTAAAACTAGGTACATTAAAATTTGTAACAATTTCTACAGATTATTTCTATCACAAATACAAATTTTCAAAGTGTACACGGACTTTATGAACATCCTGTATTTTCAACCTCAAATAAAACTTTGCATATTGAACGTGATCTTTACCAGACAGAAATTAAAATGCTCACGAAAGGCACCCGCACCCACATTATCAACCGAACCGAATCTCTTATAGAATTATGAATATACTTACATTAATTCTACCCATCAACGCTAGCAGAAAACAAGAAAAATACACGGAAAGTCTAATTAACCAATAAAGATTCAAAACGAAACAAAACTAAAACGCGAAAAGAATGTTCTAGTATTTTTATCCTATAATTCTCTTTTCTCCTTCATTTTCTGATAAAGCAAAACGTTAAATTTATAAACGTTTCCTATTTGTTCCTTATAGCTATCATGTATATTATTATTATTATTATTATTATTATTTTTATTATGTCAGTTTTCATTATAATTCGATTTCTGCTATGGTTGCACTACCTACCAGGTCTGCGGAAAGACCCAAGGCAGGTCGTGATGTGTTGCTATGGCTCCATTTCATGTTTTTTCTATCTCCTCTAACATTCCTAGCGTTACATAGACAAAGTTCTCCTTAGTGTGTGGGCTGTACTTAACAAGACAATTTTTTTCTCTATCTCTTAAGCTGGGGTTTCCAGGGATTCTTTCAATGTGTTGTTTTGTTCCATTTTTTATCATTCCAAGTGCACCTACTATTACTGGTACTATTCTTGTTTTTAATTTCCACATTTTTTCTATTTCAATTTTTAGATCTTTATATTTTGATAGTTTTTTAATTCCTTGATTGCTATGCTACAATCCGCTGGACAAGCCATATTAATTAATAGACAAGTTTTTTCTTTCTGGTTGTTAACACTAATGTCAGGCCTATTTGCTTCAATTTTCCTGTCTGTGTAGATGGTGTAATCCCATAGAATGGCGGTTATTATTATTATTATTATTGCTATGTCACTTTAGGCAAAAAGGCTAGAAGATAGAAGATAACTTTAAAAACAAATCCACCTTAAAGCGATAGCCTCACCGTCCTCGGTGCAAAAGGATCCGACAAGCCGTAGTACTATTCTATCTTGAAAGTCACCATGAACCACAACTGGGGGATTGAGGACAGTGAGGTTAACACAGTGGCACAAAAATGAACTGATGATGAAACTTTACTTCTAGTGGGTAAACGTGTTTGAGTTATTTTCCGTTTTTTTTTTAAATTTTATTTTATCAAACAGTGAAAATAATAACAACAAATAGTACCTCTGACAGGAACCGAATCTCTATCCCTTTTTTTACCCCCAGGGAAACCAGTCGTTAAATCAAGGTGTGCCACTGTTAGCCTAACAGAGCAAAGTTTGAAGGAAAGCACATTTTTAGCGTTGGTACTTTTACGAATCTACACGTGCTTACTTTGGGATGTGTGTAGGTAATGCAGTGAATATCGACTTAAAACGAGAAATCGGTGAGCCAAATTCGAATTCCAACTGAATTCCTTGCATTCACTTACATGCAAATATCATTGAAAAAAGTATTTATCTGTCTCTTCTCCCTCCACCTATGGGTTAAATGGCAAGACAGATTGGGTTCTATAGCCACGGTTGGCAACCACTCTACAGCAGCAGAAAGTAATGGCAATCTACCGAGGGAAAATTCCCTACCAAAGCGTGTATAACGTATGAGACTTAACTGACTGATGTGCCCACCTTAGCTTTGTGCTTCAAATCTAAAAACAGGCACAATTTGAAAGTTCATCATTTTTATTACTATGAACGTTATTTTTGGGGCTACACACTTGTTTGACTTTCAAATTCCAGTTGTTGCTGTTTTCATTTTCTTAAGTAGTGAAATTACTAACAACCATTTTAAATTGAAAACTCATATTAAAAAAAAAAAAAAAAAAACTGTATAGGAATTGAACCTGCATTAAAACTTCTTTCAAAAGTTATTATTGTTTACTAACCCGAAATTTGAAACCGGCTTCAACTTTCCACCCTTATATCAGCCCCACAACGTGTGAATCCAATTTGAAATGCTAGTGACAAAGGCCGACATAGCGTTTACCAAATTCTAATGAGATATAAATTAATTTATCCCCCACCTATGGGTTAATTAATGAACCACTAAACGGACTTGTATTAGTAAACTATGAAAATCTGAACAATATTCTGACAATTGAATAATAACAAATAAAATATTTAAATAAGCTGCAAAGAATTGATAAACCGTAGAAAAGGAATCAATCAAACTATGAGAGAGAGAGAGATAGAGAGGAAGAGAGGAAGAGAGAGAGAGAAAGAGAGAGAAAGAAAGAGAGGAAGAGAGAGAGAGAGAAAGAGAAAGAGAGAGAGAGAGAGAGAGAGAAAGAGAGAGGGAAAGAGAGAAAGAAAGAAAGAAAGAAAATCAAAGCCAAAAATAGAAACCGGGAAGAAATTTTGTAAAAATGTCAAAGGTTAAGGGAAAATAAAAAAGACAGAAGATAATAAGAAATTATTCGACTATGTGACGATTTCTGGACTATTGAGAAAATTTCTTTTATTCTTATATTCCTTTCATATTCTTTTATTCCAACCATATTATTTGATTCTTTTATTCTTATATTCCTTTCATATTCTTTTATTCCAACCATATTATTTGATTCTTTTATTCCAACCATATTATTTGATTCTTTTATAAAGACTTTTTTCTAAGCAGATGATGTCAAATGACTCTTCCAGTTATAGCCTTTTATGGCTTACAATGAAAAAAATGTCCATAAACAGTTTTTATCGTGAGTTTACAGCTATCGATCCTTTAATTTGGTCGAGAATTATTTAGTATGAAAATCGTTCCATCATTTGATTTCTCTCCACGCATACATTCATAACTGTTTTCTCTTATTTTATGACACATACAGTTAAACAAACACAAGTTTTATCTTTTACATTTTAATATTCATTTGTTGCTTTATCACACGTGACACGGATCTGAAGTTTGAAACTATAACTCAATTAAAATTACTATCTTTTGGATTTTTAAATCATTCTTCTTTATTAAATCTCTGAAGAAGATTTTTATATGTGAATCATGTTAGATTAAAGACACTTTTTTCCCTATTTGTTCCTTATTTATTCTCTCTCTCTCTCTCTCTCTCTCAAATTTTGGCAAACTTTATTTATTTCTAGTCTATAATTCGGTGTATTTTATGAACAGTTTAAATCTCTATCTCCAGTTACAACACATTGTTTCGAATTTTAGATATCATTTATGAAGAGAAGAATAAAGGTTCAACTGAAGGATGCTGAGAATGTCATGACTGGAGAGCCTCAGCTACGAAGAATTCTTTATGAAAATGGAAGCAAAGAAACTTATACTCAGATTCAAAAAGCGATAACTGAAATGTCTTCGATAATATAATGAGGAAGGATATCTTTCACCCATACAGAAATATTGAAGGTGAAAGGGAACAGAAGAATCAGTGTGACAACCTACTTGATCAGCTTGTGTGAATTAATAATGTAACAAGAATTTGGGTGAGATAGTAAAAAAAAACATTATGAAGAGTTATAAGGAATAATAATAATAATAATAATAATAATAATAATAATAATAATAATAATAATAATCTTTTATTATTAATAAAAATTTTTTGTTATACAAAAAATTGTCTTAAGTACGGCCCACACACTAAGGAGAACTTTGTCTATGTAACGATAGGGATGTTAGGGGAGATAAAAGAATATGAAATGGAGCCATAACAACACACCACAACCTGCCGTAGGTCATCCTGCAGACATGGTAGGTAGTGAAACCATAGCAGAAATCGAATTATGATAAAAAAAATGACATAATAATAATAATCTGTTTATATTAAAATCAATGAAATGATAAATGCAACAACTGTTTTTTGTTTGTTTTCAGGATTTGGGAGCAGATTTTTAAAAATTCGCTTTCGTCACCGTTTCCTTTGTCATCCGTAAAACAACGAAGCCGCCTTAACATTTCCTGCTGCCTGTGAAAAGTACTTTTTACGCAATGTATTGTGTAAACACGAGCAAAATAGAACAATATATTTCCTCTTCTTTTTCTCTCTCGGCTTTCGTTGTACAAGTCAGCCATTTCATGTACTTTAATAAAGACATCAAAATAATTGTTTGTTTTTGCTTTGGTGATACTTGTTCGCCGTCACGAACGCAAATTGCTTTCGTGTAATCATTAAAGAGTGAATCATTGAAATCCATTTGATATTATTCATAAGTACACATACACAAAAATGCAGTCATCCACAGCCGCAAAGAAGAAGAACATGTAGCCATTAATAACGCATTTGTTTCATTGGCGTTAGCTAGCAAACTAATCTCAACAATCTTGCTTAGCGGGTTCGATTCTCACTAAATGCTTCGCGCATATCACCCTGTACTGAACAAAGGAAGATATAGAAATGAAGACTCTGAATTACTTTTTTTTAAATCGTCATCACGCCATACAAAGCAATAAAGCCACTAAGACACAAGGGATTACAGGTTGTGTAAAATTTATGAACAAGAACATTAATAATGAGAACGAGAAGGACAAAGTAATCAGGAGGATAGTAGAGAGGGATTGAAATTGCATTTAAAATTTTTAAAAAGAAATGTTCGCTGGAAAACCTTGAGCAGAAAGGGAATTCCATAAGCAAGAAGTGCGAGAAAAGAAACTGTTAGCATAGAACTTACGGTTATATCTAGCCAGCTGAATTGCAAATTGATGTGTTACTGACGCTAGTCTAATACTGAACTTAAATTAAACGAAATTCTAAGTACCATAGCAAAGAATTAATCCGAACAATTACGACGATAGTATTTACAGAAAAAGATAGAGAGAGGCAACTTTATGGCGGTGGGTAAGGGAATAAAGCCGAGTCACCAGACCGGGACCAATAATATAGCTTATTCTTCTTTGGATTTTATCTACGAGCTTTCTTAGTTACGTAATCTTACTTAATTCTTGTAGCTTTATTTAGTAAAGAGTTGTAGAGAACCTTCCTAGTGCCTCTATCGCAGCGTCAAGTATTAATACCAGAATTATCTTTTTCAAAGATTGGTTGCCAACCAAAAATAGAAAGCCCAGTCTGCCATGTTATTTAAAAAGCTGGTGAGGGGGTGGGAAAGAAGGATTCACACACTCTTCTTAAGGTTATTTATTCAAAAGTCAATAATTCGACTGGAACTCGCGCTACCTTTTCTGATTTTCCATTCAGAGACGCTATCCATTGCACTATCCACTCAACTTTAGTTTCTAAGTAATTAATCATTTCTGCTCTGGTTACTGCACATCGAAATTGTTCACAATTTTACTCATTGTTAACGGGATTATAAGTTTTATGTTGTATACTCCTCTATCTTGTAGATTAACTTGCAACTAATAAAGTGTGATTCATGGTCATTTTGATGAACACGAACTTGTAGGTACTGAGCTTTTCGACCATTAGTATATACACTACCGGCCATAATTATTAGGCCACTTCAGTTTTTTTAAAGAAATGATGTATTTCAAACTATTTTTATTATTTATTGCCAAATGAAAATTGAATGGCTCTTTTGTTATTATTACTTTGCAAAATTTTACAAGGCAAGGAAGCAAAGATGAACTCATATGAATCACCCTAAATTTTCTTCATTCTTTTATTGATGACTGCAATATAGGTAATTTTTATATATTTATAAATTCATTTGATCCACATGTCATTTTGCAGTATTAACAAAAGAACCATTCTATTTTAATTTACAGTTATTCATTAGGCAATAAATATTAAAAAAAAATAGTATGAAATGCATCATTTTTGTAAAACACTACGATGGCCTAATAATTATGGCCGGTAGTGTATGATAAATATTACTATGAACTGGATACGTGAGCAATATAACAGTTTTAAATGAAATGGAAGCAAAACAGACTCTCATGATGTTCAACGTTGTTTTTTCTCGGTTGAGCTATGTATAGTATTTCAAACCCGGCCCATGTTATGTTCTGGGCGCAAAGATGCTCTCCGTCTCCATCAAATTAATTCCATTATTTACAAATATAATTGTAGTTGCAGTGCCGACTACATAGGGAGAACTACTCAGTGCCTGGACATGAGAATTAAGCAACACGTCCCCACTAAGATCAGGGACTACACCTTATCTCGGAATGAACTTACGGTTTCGCCATTTGCTAGCACCTATTAAATAATAGAAAGTGTGCTGCTAATTTTAGCTGTTGTGTCCTGGCCGCACTCTTTATTCCATCTCAAGGTGCTGGAGGCTCTATATATCGGGTCCTTCAAACCTTCCCAGGGCAAACAGCGTGAATGTTTGTTGGGGTTTGCTGTTATTAGCCTCTTGCTCTTTGTATTCATATTTTTTATCCTCATTTTCCTTCACACACTTCATTTGAATCCTAGTTTAAATCTCCCGTAGAGGAATGATGAACGGGAGCGAAACTAGTTGCTTTTTTTATCTGAACTTATTTATAAATGGAACTTTGTCAGTGTGTGTGTGTGTGTATCCGTTACCTATAGACTCCGAAACGGCTGAACCGATTTTCATGAAAATTTACACAGATGTACTATAAGCATCTGTGAGTGTTCTTAGCTAGGTTTTGTGTCCAGATACCCCCGATAAATATCGAAAATCGATAATCGAAAAAAAAACGGGTTGTAGAAGGATTGGTCCGATTTTAATCAAATTTAATACACTCATAGACAAAGACATAAGAAAGGATATTCAGAAGTTTCAAGGTTGCAGTTCTTACAATAGTGCAGAAAATTGATAATATATATATATATATATATATATATATATATATATAAGGCAAGATATTTGTGTGTGTGTCTGTTTATCTGCCTGTATGTCTGTATTTTTTCAGCGCTTTTATTTTAGTTTTTAATTTCGGTTTGGCTCTAAGTAGTTATAATTGTAGTTCTTAGTCTCAGCCATGATACTGTTTACTCAGAGGACCTATTTAGCCTTCAAAATTCAGTTTACGGCGAAAAAAAACTACGGTTTCGCTTTAACTGGAAACAACTTTTGCTTTTTAGTCTTTCGTGCCAACGTCCAAAGAGCCTGGGCTCCAGGACCACTGATTAGTTTTCAAGCTTTCATTACACCCGAGCAACGCTGGGCTATACTGCTAGTATATATATGAGCAAAAAATATTTTTTCCGAACTTGTTTCGTTGAATGTGTCAAATAAGGAAAATTTGATTATTTTTTATCTAGTTTTTCTATTAATGTTACTTTTTTTGAGGGGAATAAAGGAGTGAAAAAGTTTTTAATTGCCTTTGATTAAAGCAATTTTGGCCTGTGTAATAACGTCTCTTCATAATACCGTGTTAGTATCAATCTACTCCCATCTAATAACGATAGTTGATTTATATTTTGCAATGAAAGTTAGTGGAAGTAAGGAAACTGGCGAATTTCAACGAAGGCAAATAATGGAATTGCATTAGTGTGGTAAGTCAAATAGAAAAGTTGCTGGGTTTTTTCCAGGGTAATCATCAAATGTTTCATAATATTGTCAAGAAATTTAATGAAGAAGGCCATTGCCGTGCGGAACAACCTTCAGAAAGACTAAACATAGCCTAGGCGAACGAAAAGGGCGCTGAAGAGGGAAGTCATCAGAAACCGTCGTCAGATCTTCAAATATGTCGCCAACAACATGGACATGTCACCATATGCGGTAAGAGAGACTCTGAAAGAGCTAGGCTATCAAAGAAGAGTTTCAAGAAAGAAATCCTTTATTTCAGAGGTTAACAAGAACAGGCGTATAGACTATACGAGAAGATTCGAGAACAAAGATTATGAATTTTGGCAGTCTGTAATTTGGTCAGATGAAAGTAAATTAAAATTAAATCATAATCAAATTTTTAAATTGGATGTAGTTTATTCTCCTGACTAAAATTTTTTCTTAGGTCACCATATATATATATATGTATATATATAGTTATAAATTAATTGTACATTGCGACACGTAAGTTTTTATGTTTCAAGATAGATTCTCTTCATCAGCCAATGTTTGATGTTAGTTGTACAGATGATTTACATTTAGGCACAAAAACCTTCGGTTTGCTGTGTATGTATGTGGGAAGATATAAAATTTACATACGTGTTTCTTTTAACTAATCAGAACGAAGGTTTACTTTGGAATTTGGCCCTAAAGAATACATACTAACCAACTTTTTCTCTTTCTTTCTCCTTTTTTTCTTCCCTTATCTTACTTTTTTCTTTCTTCTTTTCCCTCCTTAACGGTCAAGATGTCAACCTGCCTTTAACCTAATCTTATCATTTTCCTTCTTTTTCTTTAGTTTTATTGTCTTTAATGTGATATGCCCATTTAGTACCAAGGCTGCCCTTTTCACTTTCTTATAATTTTTGGTCTTCTAGTCGTAATTTTCTCGAAATCTTTGATTTATAAATAACATTTTTGTTCTTCCTTTTTTCTAATTTACTTCCTGCTATCCTTATACCATCTTTCTAATATCTATTTATTTGTTTTAAAGCTTTTTTTTATAAAAAGAAAAAAATATATATAAATAATTTTATGTTTCAATTTACTTTATTTATATAGTTCGTCAATAATTATTTTCCCTAATCACTTGTTGGTTATATGCATGTTATTTCATTTAGATTTTACCCATTTTCTAGTGTGAACATTTTGCAATGTCTACATATGACATTTAGTATATTTTGGTTATTTCATAGATATGTACGTTTGAAGACTTTATGTTCAATAATTCAGTAATACTATCACTCGATGTGCATCATACTCATGAACAGCCAATGAAAAGCCTAAAACCAAACTAATGTAATGATAATGAACTCCCAAGTTTTAAATGCGTTCAGGAGAAAGTGTTTTAGCTGAAAGTTTTTTTCACTGAAATCAAAAGAATCCAAATTAAAATTAAAAATATCAAATTCAGGACTAAAAATGTTTATATTTTACGCCTTAAAAATAAAGAAAAAAAATTTAAAAACACAATTAGTTTGTGATCAACTTTTACGTAAAATAAAAAAAGAGTTATCTTTTAAACGTTTATAATTGACATGTTCATAACTTTCGAGCTATTTTTAATTATCAACAACGAACAGACACTTCATTTTTCCGGGGGCGATTTGAGATGAATTGAATTGCATATCAAAAGGCGCCATCACTTGCTCTTATTTAAAATTGGATAAATATCGAATTTATTTTTTTGTTTTGAAATCACCCTAAATGTTCGAAAATAATTTGAATCAGTAATTTGAGTGAAAAGTATACGTCACTGAAAACTTGATCGACGATACTTCCCCCAGTATTACTTCCTTATTAAACTGTAAATGGTAGGATCAAAAGCAAACTCTGTTGTTTTCGGTAAAAACAGGAGTATTTTTGTACCTACCCTCATGAAATAAAAAGGTTAATTCGTTTCAGCACCCAAGCCAAATAAATCACTGACTTCTTTAAAGAGATTTTTAATTTGAATTGCCGATGCTCTCAGAAAAGCCGACGCTATTGTTGATATTATCATTTCTCTTTCAAACGTATTCAGTCTAACACCAGAAATGAAAAGGCGCACCTTACTTGTGGTACCCGGCTGTCTACCACAACAAATCGGAAATAAACCTGGGCTTCTAGAAATTGTTTTTCGTGAATAGAAGGAAAAGACAGGTGCATCTGCTCAGACTGTACATTGGTGCATTGCACAACACATTCACATTGTCAAAAACGTCTCACTTCCTTTCGTAAGATATGTTCAGTGTCACTTCGCCGCCGGAAAAAATTGTCAACCCAAAATGTGTGGTCTACAAAATCTCCAGATTTTTATTTTCTGGACTGCTACTCAAGATATGCGTCGTGGTGCAGTGAATATCGACTCAGAACAAATCAGGGAGCCGAGTTCGAATTCCAGTTGAATTCCTTACATCACTTGCGCTCAAATACCCTTGGGAAAGGTATTAATTCGTCTCTTCCCTCCATTTATGGGTTAAAAAATAGGACAGATTGGGTTCTATAGCCTTGGTTGGCAACCAGTCCACCGCAGAAAGCAATGGCAACCTACTGCGAGATAATCTTCCTAGTCAGTCATGTCTCTTTAGAGACATGATCACCCAAGAAGCGTGCATCGCGTATAGCACTTAACTGACTGATTGAATATAAGAGTTGGAAATATGATTAAAACTTCTACTGGGCATAAAGCTGGGGATCACTTTTATATTGTTATGTAGCAGTAAACTGATCCCCCACTAATTACTACTTAATAATATAATACATCACTTCCTCCTCTAGCTATGAGTCAAATAACAGGAGAGATTGGGTTCTATAACCTTGGCTGGTAACCAGTCTACCACAGAAAGCAATGGCAACCCACTGCGGAATTATCTTCTGCTCAGTCAGTCATGTCTCTTTTGAGACATGATCGCCCAAAGCGTGTATCAGGTATGATACTTGACTGACTGACTCAGGGAGTAGTCAAGATAGAGAAGAAATAGAGGTTCGCAATAACAAGGATTCAACGTAAAATGTCATAATGGATATAACTGAAACCTTTATTGTTTTCATTTAATCAGTTCACCCCAAGCAAGGCGAGACCACCACTAGTGCGCAGGGCTTACATTGCGAGAAAAGACAGGGTACAGGGGTTCTTGATGAAAGGATAAAAGATAAACGGGGTTCAAGGAGATAGAAAATGGTAACTGTGGATTCATCTACATTTTTGGAGATTGTAGGTAAGCAAGTAAACAGAGGGAAGTTCCACTGGCGAAAAGTGTGAGAAAAGAAACTGTTCGAGTAGAAGTATAAGTTATGTTACATTTAGCTATTTCAATGGTAAAAGAGTGGGACCTAAATGCCAATCTAGAGGCACACTTAAATTCATGTGACCGGGTCACCAGGGAAAAAGCTCGCCAGAGCGGGTGCGATGAAAATATTTGTAGGAAAGATAGAGGGAAGCCACGTCACGCCGGTGAGAAAGTGACTGAAGTCGAGATGCCAAGTCATTATCGATTATATTGCAGATTCTCTTTTGGGTTGTATCAAGACCTCAAGATGAATAGCAGGAAAACCCAACCGGATATGGTTACATTATTCAATGCACAGACAATTAGTAAATTTATAAATGTACAAGATGGATTCTGACGAGAAAAACTTCCTGGTTGTTAATAAAGATCAGTTTTGCTTTAGAAGCATTCAAATTTTTAAGTCTTTTTCTAGTTAATCATTGATTGGAGGTCATTTCAAGGGCACCAGCCAAGCTTACTTTTTCAGCCTTGGCAGATCTGAAGCGCGAATAAATGGTGCTGTCGTCTACATAGACGCCTACTATGGAACGGATGACAGAAAGACCAGAAACAGCGTAGGGCCTAGAGTAGAGCCTTCTTTTGAAAGGATCTGGAAGATTGCTCGTTCAAAACGACCTTCATTTCACGGTTCGACTGGAAAGATTGGATTAAATCAAACACACAGAAGGTCGGCATGCCGAATCTTGTCAAACGGTTTCGAGATATCTAGAGCAACAGTTCAAGCTTCGCCATTATTAACAAAAGCATAGTATGCCTATTCAATGATAACCGTTAGCGTATCAACGGCAAATTTGAAGGATAACTACCTGATCAAGGCATAACATTCTTTGCTAGGTAGCTTTGTTATGTAATGGGTAACATGATCTAAACTTATTTAAAAATGGAACTTTGTGTCCGTGTGTGTGAGTCTGTGTGCGTGTGTCCGTTATAGAATCCGAAATGGTTGAACCGATTTTCTTGAACATTTACACAGTTGTACTATAAGCGTCTGCGAGTGTTCTTAACTAGGTTTTGTGTCCATGTACCCCCGATAAATATCGAAAATCGATAATCGAAAAAATCGGGTTATAGAAGGAGTGGTCCGATTTTAATCAAATTTGATACACTCCTAGAAAAAAACATAAGAAACGATATTCAGAAGTTTCAATGTTGCAGTTCTTACAATAGTGCAGAAAATCGATAATATATGTATATAAAAGGCAAGATGTTTGTGTGTGTGTCTGTTTATCTGCCTGTATGTCTGAATTTTTTCAGCGCTTTTATTTTAGTTTTTGCTTTGGGTTTGGCTCTAAGTAGGTATAATTGTAGTTCTTAGTCTCAGCCATGACACCATTTACTCAGAGGACTTATTTAGCCTTCAAAATTCAGTTTATGGCGAAAAACTTATTTGATATCGATACCAAGAAATGAAAATTTGACTTACATCCATTCATTTTTCTTTCGGTCTACGGTTTCGCTTTAACTGGAAACAACTATTGCTTTTTAATTGTTCGTGACAACGTCCAAAGAGTCTGAGCTCCAGGACCATGGGTTAGTTTTAAATCTTTCAATACACCCGAGCAACACCGCACTATACCGCTAGTGTATAAATAAATAACTTCCGATTTGGGCTAGTTCGGATAAAATCTAAAAGTTTTCTAAAGCTAAACTCAGTCACCTATTCCCACAAGACTAGTGGAACCCCACTCTCTTGCCATCAATACATACCCTGAAGGTTAACTTTCCCATCTCGCCTTTTCTCAGTGTCCATGCAGTATCAGCTATTCTGAGTAGACGTGTTCTTTTGGCGGCCATTTTTTCAGACATCTTGGGATTTTCAATATTCGATCTGATGAAAAATATCTCTGTTGTCTCTAGCTTCCTCCTCCTCCTCCTCCTCTTCCTCCTACTCCGTGTGACGATTGTCCAGCATTTACTGCCATATGAAAGGATGGATAGCAACCCAGAACTCTTTTCCTTGTTTCTTTTGTTTCAATAATTTCAATTTCTCAGCACTTGCTTAGAAATGCGTCTTTCGCTCGTCAATCGCGTGTTCGAATCTCGCTGTCGCATTTTCCATTCTCCGTTAAATCGTTCCCCGGGCATTTTAAACTTCGGCGCCTGCTTGCTGATTTATCGCTCCAATCCGTAACTCGCATCTTGGGATTTCATCTTTTGCATGCGGTTTGTTTCCCTTTATTTAAGGATCGCTCCCTTTTCTCACTGAATGAGTCACGCCACAGCACCTCGGTTTAGGTTATTTTATTCCTCGATGTTTGATACATGTTGTATTTTCCCCAAATCTTGATTAGAACATCTGTTGTTTTGTATTTGTGTATACTACCGACATTTACACTGTTAAGTCTGTTATCCTCATTTTTATTGTCATATTTACAACGTTTCGTCTGTTGTACACTCAGGCCTTCTTCAGGTGCTAAGAATTTTGAACGGAACCCTTTACTTTGATCTTTTAATTCGAGAATTATGTTCCCCAGTGATCTAAATAAAAGGCTCGGTTCAAGATTCCAAGCCTAGATGAAGACCGGAGTGTACAGTGACCAAAATGTCATAGTAGTAAAGATGAGGGCAACAGTCAAAACAGTGTAAATAATCTATTGTTTAGGTCTATCGTCCATCATACAAGCTAGATTATTTATCTCTTTTCTAGTTTTACTATTTTTTTTTACATTTGCTTTCGATTCTATTGTTTATTATATTCATTGAGAAGTCATTAATTAGTAAAAACAATCTTTTTTGATCGATAATCTTGAAATTTTTTTATCTGATTCAAATCATAACACAGCAGACAATGTGGGTAAAATCATTTCTCTAGAATGATGGGAAAGTGTCTAGGATTGACATCTTCTCTAAGTTTTTAACCAGCACGAATCTATAACTCATTCTAATTCTGGTAAAATTCGAAAGAGGATAAAAAATTTTATGTGAAAGGGAAAGTGCTAGAGGCTAACGCTAGCAAGTCCCAACAAACATTCAGGCTGTCTACAGAGAGAAGGTTTGCGGGACCTGATATACAAAGACTCTGGTTCACAATCGTGTCCCGGTCACACATTTTATTTAATTTGTGCTAGAGTCTTTTGTATACCAGGTCCCGCAAACGTTGATTCTGTAAACAGCGTGAATGTTTGCTGGGACTTGCTACCGTTAGACTCTAACAATTCTTTCACATTGTTTTTTTATATCCTCCTTCTTCCCTTCCCTTCATTCATTCCATAATTTATTTTAAGTTAATCTCCCGATGAGGCCTAAAGAGCGGGAGCGAAAAAGGTTGCTTCGTTTTTAACATGCCTAATAATAATATTCAGCTTTATACTTTCATTCAGCTTTATATATATATATATATATATATATATATATATATATATATGCACACACACGCACGCACACACGCATATAAGTCATAAAGTCAATCTCAATCAGCATGTAAGTGTCTAGAGATCCCTTTATTTTAATATGAATTATTTATATTTGCAAATATATTTTTCTGCATATATATATATATATATATATGTAAAAATTATGAGAGACACGTTATTCAATGGTTAAGTGGAAGTGTGGGCCAATTTCAGGCGAACCATCTTCAGCTTCCATCTTTATTGTACAGATTTTACACAAATGAAATTCCCAAACCCCGATAAAATCAAAAACAGGAATTAAAATAAAGATCACTCCTTAAAAATGAAAATTTAAGAAAAAACGCATCATACCACTTTATGTACAAGATACTCTTTGGATTCTTCTATATCTACACCGCACACACATATATATATATATATATATATATATATATATATATATATATATATATATATAATTAAAATTAAAATAACTTTAATCCCAGTATAATATATAACAACCTGTGGGGCTAAGCAGTCGGTAGTGAGGTGTCATAACTGAAATTATTTGCTTTGTGAACGTCCAATTCACAATGACAGATTGAATACATAAATGAAATCCTGTGCGTGTTTTATTTTTTCATTTTTGCTTAACAATGAAACCATCTAAGTCTACAGCTCAATTTTAAGTCTATAAATATTCTGGTTAAAAATGAAAAATAGAAAGGCTCTGAACATGGACGTGATTAAGGAGAATGTGACAAAGCAGACACACACACACACACACACACACATAGACACACACTATATCTGTGTTTGCGTGTGTAAGGTGTGCTTGACTTTTCTATTGCATTTTTATTAAATACAGAAAATCACTAGACCAATGAATGGAAGACAATTTTCATAGGTATTTTTCCCGGACAATATCTTGTAACCTTGACAATAGCCATGAATGAAACTCAAAATAAATGTAAACTTTTTTTTTTTTAGTAAGAATGTATTAATGGTCATTCTTGAAAATTTATCAGGACTAAATCTTGACATGAAGATTAATTTTCGAAGGATAGGCCTTTGCAAAATTTGGACACGTATTTTCTGGTTGTTATCTATATTTATTGAGAATTTTTCCTCCTACACACCACGCTTTCTGACTTTGATTACAGCTTCAGCCGCAGGGCGAATTCCAACGTGACTGATCCTATACTGTTTTTCTTTTCATTGCATCTACTGAAGAAATGTTTTGTTAAGTTGCATAAATCATTTACACTTCCAGTTTATACGCATTTATTTCTACAATTAAGTTTTTTCAAATATCTTCAACTTCAAGTTTCTCTGTAACTTATTCTTGTCAAGACAATTTCATTGATGCTTGAACATAAATTACATCTCCAACGTCTGGTGTTTGTTTTCCTAATTTAGAGATTTACGGAATTTATTCGTTTTTTGTTCGTTTAGGAGAACCAATATTAACTTAGAAAAGTGTCTCCCAGAACCTGTATTGAAAAGAGTCTTCCCGAAGTCTATTATAACGTGTCTCCCAGAATGTGCATTGAAAAGTGTCTACAATAATGTGTATTAAAAAGTGTCTCCCAGAACCTGTATTGCAAAGAGTCTCCCAGAAGTCTATATAATGTGTCTTGCAGAATGTGTACTGAAAAGTGTCTACAATAATGTGTATTAAAAACTGTTTCCAAAACTAGTATTGAAAAGTGTCTCCCAGAAGTCTATTATAACGTGTCTTCCATAATGTGTATTGAAAAGTGACTACAATAATGTGTATTAAAAACTGTCTCCCAAAACTAATATTGAAAATTGTCTCCAGGAATGTGTATTGAAAAGTGTCTCCCGGAACCTGTATTGAAAAGAATTTCGCAGAAGTCTATTGTAATGTGTCTCCCAGAATGTGTATTGAAAAGTGCCTCTAATAATGTGTATTAAATAGTGTCACCCAAAACTTGTATTGAAAATTGTCTCCAAGAATATGTATTGAAAAGTGTCTCTCGGAACGCCTATTGAAAAGTATCACCCATAATGTGTATTGAACAGTGTCCCTAAGAATATTTATTGAAAAATGTCTCGCTGTCCTTGATAGTGACTAAAAACAAACGGAAGCGCTCGGATATGGAGAAACATTTTTTAAACACTTTATATCCAGAAAAGAAAACATTTGTACAAACAGAACAACAAGTAGATAAAAAAAGCTTAATCTTTTTATCTTGTCAGTCATCTTTAACGAAACATATATATATATACATATAATTTCCTAACTCTTGCAACCTTATATCGAGGTGTGGAATATAGTACCGAAACACGACAAATCTTGTGTAGCGCAAAAAGTTTTTTATTACAAACTCCAATAAGAATATTACTGTATATATATATATATATATATATATATATATATATAGTGTATCAAGGCAGCGAATAATTTTCTAAACATATACTATTAAATATAAGAGACAATAGATGTCTATTATGTTTAATCATGAGCCGTTCTAAACGTCGTATTTTGGCTTTAATTTCAGTTGAAAATAAAGAAAAAAATTCTCCAACATTTGGATAATTTTTTATTAATTCGGTTCTCAGCTTTCGGCTCACATGAGCCATCTTCAGAGAGGTCACCAAGACGGTAACACAATGACATCCACCATCACCGACGATTTTATTTTGTGTTGACATAAAACTCCGCTAGGCAACGGCAATATTTACCAAAAATAACAAACGCAGTTCGCAAATTTGCAATGCGTTTCTATGACGTCACACCGCGTGATACCACGAAATGACAACAGAACCATGTATTCAAATGCAATGTAATGGCCAGATTTAAAAGTGATTTTATTAAGTGTGGGTTATTTGGATTTAATGTACATGGCCTCCAATATCATATATTAATCTGTATATGCGTCTGTTCGCCAGTGTATGCGTATATACTCGTCTATTTGTTCATGTGTGGGTGTTTGTAGGTTTATATGTGTGCTTTCATGTCTTTTCCTCAGTTAATATATGAATAACCTTCTAAATCTAATGATTTTTAAATTGTTAAACTTAGAATTTAGAACAATAAACATAAAGTGAATCTAATAGTCGATTAATAATGCTGATCTCAGTTTAATCAAATATCAATGCCCTTCAAAATTATTTTTGAGTCTGCTCACATATTCTTCAAATTAGAAGTTACTTTATTCTGATTGGTCCACACTGTCGATGCAACAATGCCTCTCTGATTAAGGGGGTTTGACTTGTTTTTAACATTTTAAAATCCTTCAAATTTGTAAATTTGTTTTTATTTAATATTTATTATGATTATATAATCACATTACGACACGGAAATTTCTATGTTTCGAGATTTTACCTCATCATCAGGCAATGTTGATGTTGGGGATCGCCCCTTTTTACACACTTAATTGATTCGTCTAAGGAATACTTATAATGCTGCTTACAGAGAACGAGGGTGTCTGTAGGGCGTCTGTAGTGTGTTAGAGTGTTGTTGTTGTTAGAGTTGTAGTGCTTGTCAGAGCAGTTGAACCGCCGCTCGTTGGTCAGCAAGAATATAGACTTACTTACTTCTTGTATATATTTGACTTACTTCTTGTATATATTTGACTCCTACCAACAAGTATTCCTGAATCTACTAACCGTGTACAGGTTGTATATCTTTTGTTCAATATACTTACATTTTTCCTCTTATATCTGTTTTTGTTATTATTATATTGTGTGGTTTTCTAAACAAGAATCCATAACAGTTGAATAATTGTGTTGAAAATGATTTACCTTTGAATGTAGAAAACAATACTTTTGTTATTTACAGAATTAAATATAGATAGGGAAAACATAAAAAATAGATTTTATGTGTGTTTTTAATTTTAGTAATAAGAATGAAGTTCGACTTTTAAATTTGAAAATATAGATAATATTTTAGGGGAACACGGAGTATTTTTTTCTTTCAAGCTTAACGAGAAAGTGTTATTTTATTCAGCTAGAGTTTAGACTTCATTTTTTTCGGTGCGATGTATACATCATCGCTACAAGATTATTTTCTTAGATTTTTATGCATCCCAGACATTTTAAAAACAAAAAAAGAAAATTTTTTAAAAATTTTTGATCTGACTTAAAAGAACTTTTGGTAGGATTAAACCATTTTAATTTTGGTGCCGAGTGCATTGTATTCTTCAATTTTTCATGTTCTCAGAGAGATGGCGAAATGGATTCAAACTTATCATTGAAAATGACTTTCAAAGACAACAGAAGTTAATCTCTCTGCTTCCCCACTTATTTTCTACCCCCCGAAACAATGTCTAGACGGATATTTCATAACATACTCTACTCGCACTCTCTTTTATAACTTCCCCTCCCACTGTTCTTTCTGATTTCTTTTTTTTCCCTTCTTTTCAAGTGAACTTCCGGTGTCTGAATTTCTTTTAAGTGACTTTCCGGTGAGTGGCATTTTTCTTGAATTCGCCATAATAATAAAGGTACACACACACACACACACACATGTATGTATATATATATACAAGACGAAGAAGAAATTTTTATAAACAATTTGTTAAGCCAGATGGTCCCAATAGCGTTACAGTTGAGTCCTTGATTGAAGGATTGAGTGGGTCATAATATGACCATTCCCAATATATACCATCCTTATTTTGAATTAAATGGTTCCTTCCTGATCCACCTACCACGTGAAGTGTGTGTGAGAGAGACAGATGTGTACATATGATTTCAAGAGTTTTTTGCTATTAGAAGCCGAACATAAATCCTTTGTTAGGAGAAATGTTCCCGGTTCAAAATTCAATGTAAAAGATCCTTAAAGACAGTTCTGTAGTCAAATAAATGTGAGCGAAATATGTGTGATTCAGATCCTGATATTTGTTGTGGTAATAAATAAATAAATAAATAAATAAATAAATTTCGCGTTTGTTAATTTTACGGGAGTTAAAATTTAGACATAACTATAATATTGAATGTCATTTTCCCAGTAATAAAATGCCATTGAATTAAAAGAAGCCAAGGACATTTTAGTATCTTCTGGAAAAATATCAAAAACCTGTTTAAATCCCGCCAAAATGATGTGTATAGAACTACCTAGAAAAGTTGCTCCTTACTTATTTACCGATCATTTCTTGGATGGATAACTGCTTAGAAATATCATTTAATTCAGCTTCACATGGCCTTATATCAAACTTTGCTTCTTTTTTTTTACAGTGAGGTTCATTCTGTACAAGGCCCTGTGGCTAATCGAGGTAGAATGTTACAGAGTAAGAAGCAGTTTATGCGGATAGGAGTGAAAATTAACGGCTAAGCCAAGACTTGAACAGGTTAAGATTGTATTGATCGGGGAAACATCATCTTGGGAGTCAGTTCCACAGATAAAAATTAACTCTATACTTTAACAGGTTAAGATTGTAGTGATCGGGGAAGCACCCTCTTGGGAGTCAGTTCCACAGATAAGGATTAACTCTATACTTGAACAGGTTAAGATTGTAGTGATCGGGGAAAGATCCACTTGGGAGTCGGTTCCACATAACAGTTTTTCGTGATAAGAAGCTGCTCAAGTGAAAATAACTTCTCACCAGAAGACAGAGAGAATGAGGGTGGGTTCTACAATGTGATTGGTATTGACAGTCTTAATCGTCAAGTTTAGATGGAAATCAAGAAATAAACTTCGTCCGAACACTTTCCATGGAAGTAAAGATGGAGCAGTGAGATACTCGCCACATCCTGTCCGTGAGAGAAGGTGGAAAATAATTTGTCACTAACAAGGACTCGGAGACAGTTTTGGATTCTATCGAGAATGGAAAGTAAGAATTGGGTAGTTTCTGTTCAAGTATGACAATAATGTATTCCCTTTAGGCTTGATCTGGCTCTTGTAAACGCACAGGTAAACTATGAGAAGTTTAGTAAATTCTTCTGATGACATAGGTGTTTAAAATCTAAACAAGAATGATCTTGAACGAAAGTCATTGTTTAAAATATCTTCCAAGAAGTGGGATTTCAAATACGACTTCCGCAAGCCAAACGCAAATTGTGGCAGCGAGCTGAATGCAAATTATGCCCGAAATTGTCGAGTTTACTTTGCACTTTTTTTTCTTTTAATCATTTCACCCCGAGCAAGGCAGAAATGCCACTGATGAGCTGGGGGGCTACATAACTGTAAAAAGATTAATTAGAAAAGAGTGAGCAGTATAAACTAGTTAGAAAGGAGCAATAGAAAGCTGAGAATGCAGGTGCGATGACAGATACATAGGTGGAGAGAAAGGGAAGGATATAGGGGGGTGGGGAGAGAGCTAGAGTTCAGTGGTTAATAGATGAGTATTGACATTGCATTTAAATTTCTGGAGGTTGTAGCCATCAGGAAAGCAAGAATATGGGAGAGAGTTCCAAAGGCGGGAAATGCGAGAGAAGAAGCTGCAGGAGTAGAATTGTCTTCTGCATTTGACTAACCTGCCTGTGAATGGGTGGGACCCAGTTGCCAGTCTGATTGCACGAGTAAACACCTGTTGATGAGGCACCAGTGACTTAAGTTCGTCCGAGCAGAAGCCATGAAAGTATTTATAGAACAGACAAAGGGAGGCCACATTTCGACGGTGGGGAAGTGGCTGCAGTCGAGCCGCCAGATCAGTACCTATCGCATTACAGACTCTCCTTTGGAGCCTGTCGAGAACACTGAGGAGAACGGCAGGGGCGCCTGACCATAAATGGCAGCAGTACTCCATGCACGGACGGATTGTTGACTTGTATATATGCAGGATGGATTCAGGCGGAAAAAACATCCTGGGTCGGCATAGTGACCTAACCTTCTTAGCAGTAGATTTAGCTATGGAATCAATATAGTGGTTCCATTTGAGATCTGAGGAGATGGTAAGGCCGAGGAGGCGTAGTGTGTTGCTCTCAGGGAGAATCGCTTGGTCCATGCTTATTGGAGGCAGGAGAGGTTGCCTGTGATGGTTGACAGACAACAGCTTGGTCTTAGACGCATTGAAGTTGACAAGCCACTTCTTGCCCCAATTCACCACAGAGTATAGATCTCGTTCAATGTCAGTAGCGAGATTATGTCTGTCCGCCACGACAGGTTTCTTACTGGTGCGGGAGTATATTGTGGTGTCGTCTGCGTAGATGCCTACTTGGGAACTGATCTCATCTGGGAGGTCGTTGATGAAAATAAGGAAGAGCGTCGGGCCCAGGATAGAGCCCTGTGGGGCACCAGCATTCGCGCTGTAGGATAAAGAGGCATGCCCATTCAAAACGACCTTCATTTTGCGGTTATTTAAAAAAGATTGGATTAGGTCAAGCAGGCGACCGGTAATACCGTAACCCCGTAGCTTGCATAGGAGGACAGAGTGCCAAACCCTGTCAAATTCCTTGGAGATGTCCAGAGCAACCGCGCGAGCCTCGTCAGACTCATCAAGGGCCTGGAGCATGTACTCCGTTACGGTTGTTAGCAAATCGGTCGTGGACCTGGCAAAGTGGAAGCCGTATATATCCTGTCAGAGAAGAGTTTGTGGGCAGTAAGATGTTGGACTATTTCAGCATTGATTATGGCCTCGAATACTTTCCAGAATATCGGTAGAAGACTGATAGGACGATAGTTTGATGGGTCCGAGGGTTCACCAAAATTCTTAAATACAGGAACGACTGAGGAGAACTTCCAGCATGCAGGAAAGCAGGAAGCAGAAAGGCAGTAGTTAAACAGTTTAGAGAGGACAGGGTAAAGTTCAGGAGCACACCTCTTAAGGACTATCACCGGGATTCCATCGTCTCCACACGCTTTATGGGGGTCGAGTTTTGAGATTACTCGGGATACTACTGTCGGGGTAATATATACGTCGTGCAGTTTGGCCTCAGTTCTAATAGGGAAGTCGGGTGGGTGTGAATAGATTCATCCTACTTTTCATATTCCAAGATAAGGGTTAAATAGCAGGATAGATCGGGATGGGGGTGCCAAGCTTTGGGTGGCAACCCATCTTGAAGATGGAGAAACAGTAATTCAAAACCATGGAGAAAGCAACAGTGACCCACGTCAGTTTTCCCAGGAATTTATAGCAAATCTCCGATAATAGAGAAAATAGCAGAGCCGTGAGCCATCCCTAACCCGCTTCAGCACGTCCTAAATTTTCCCTAACCCGCTTCAGCACGTCCTAAATTTTCCCTAACCCGCTTCAGCACGTCCTAAATTTTCCCTAACCCGCTTCAGCACGTCCTAAATTTTCCCTAACCCGCTTCAGCACGTCCTAAATTTTCCCTAACCCGCTTCAGCACGTCCTAAATTTCCAGAAAAATCTGCGCTGGTCGATAAATCATTAGTTTTTTGAAGTACAAAAAACAATGTTTTGTTTTACTATAAAAAACAAATCAAAACGGTATAATTATCAGCTAGATGACCGTTTTTTTATTCAGTCTTGTGTGTGCGCGTGTAGTTTTTACAATGTTCCTAAATTTCTACGCATTGTGCATGTGTGTATGTCTGTGCGTCTGTGTGTGTTTGTAGATGTGTGCGCACATGTAGTTATCAAAATATTTTTGAAGTTGTATCTTTTCAGGTGTGTGTTTAAGATTTGTTTTCTTTGTTTTTACTGTTGTCTTGCCATGTATATTAATTTCTGCATGACAGAAAAGAGAGGGGCGTGGGGGGGTGCACAATGTTGAACCTTTGTTCAAAATAGAGAGGGATTTTTAGGTCATGTCCCGTGGATATTTAAATAAATTTATGTCATATTTGTGCGTGATTGTTTGTCTCATATTTCTTTCTGTCTTCTCTTCTTCTTTTCTACCTTTCTTTTTCGGTAACTTTCTTTTTTTTCTCTCTCTTTTATTCCTTTCCACAGTTCCTTTACTTTCTTTATTTTGCCTCTTTATTTTTTTGCTTTCAATCTAAATATCATTTGCTGTTTTCTTTTTTTTTTTTCATTATTTTGAACATTTTTACTGGTTAACTTTTTTCTTTTTTCATGTTCCATATTTTTTCTTTTATTTGCAGCCACTCTTTCTTTCATGTTTATTTTTCATCTTCTTTCACTTTCTTTCTTTCTTTCTTTTTTATTTATTCTTTCGTTCTTTCATTCTTTTTTCTTTCTTTTTTCTTTCTTTCCTTCTTTCTTTCTTTCTTTCTTTCTTTTCATTTATTCTTTCGTTCTTTCATTCTTTCTTTCTTTCTTTTCTTCTTTCTATCTTTCCTTCTTTTTTCTTTCTTTTTTCTTTCTTTCCTTCTTTCTTTCTTTCCTTCTTTCTTTCTTTCTTACCTTTCGGTGATTTCCTGACATCTTTTTGGGATGGGCATGATGGAGGCGTGTCAAATGTCAAGGTAAATTGAAAAGAAATTCGTAAAAATACATAAGCAACATTTGGACGCAGAGAGTAAAACACCGTCGTTTGTTTAAACACATCGCTCTTTTGTTTTTGAAGATAAGGATAACTAAACAGAGGGAATAACGCTTCAAGAAAAGAAGATAACAGAAAATAAACTTACCTCTTCCGATTTCAAAATGCCAAGCAAAACAATTTCAGAAGCTGAAAGAGGTCACTATTCAAGCAATGTAAGTAATTTTATCGATGTTTTTCTCAATAAGCAATCAGGATATTAAGTAAAGTTTTCTCCTAGAGAACGATCTTTGTCGGTCTAGAAAATATTAATCTTAATAGAAAAAGCATTCAAATACATCCATTACACACTGAATTTAGATTTTAAATTAAGATCATGGAATTATGCGTTTGTAATAATATTCCATATTAATTGGAGACAACAGATAGTATTTTATTTCAAAATGGTTTTGAATTGATAAAACAGACGATAGTCTAAAGTTCACTGTCTATTAGACATTTTCTAAAATTCTTCTATAAATCATCACAAGAAGAATCGATTATACAGACGAATTAGAGGCAAATTAAACTTTTTTAAAGCATATTGAATATCAATTTTAAAATTTATATGATGTACAACATATTTAGAGTTTGTATAACACCAAATCTCTAGTCTCTCTTTATATATATATATTTATATATATATATATATATACACACACACATATATATATATATATATATATACATACACACACACACACACACATATATATATATATATATATATATATATGTTTAGTGTATCGAGGCAGTAAACAATTTTCTAAACATATACTGTTAAATATAAGAGACAATCAATGTCTATTATGTTTAATCATGAGCCGTTCTAAACGTCGTATTTTGGCTTTAATTTCAGTTGAAAATAAAGACAACAATTCTCCAACATTTGGATAATTTTTTATTATTCTCTGAAGATGGCTCATATGAGCCGAAAGCTTAGAAACAACTTAATAAAAAATTATCAACAGTATATGTTTAGAACATATATATATATATATATATAGTATTGTGCAAAAGTATTAGAACAAGAACAATTTTATCTTTTATGAGTTATCAAAATAAAGTTTAAAATCATCCCTGTCCTAACACTTTTTCACACTATCAGTAGAGTGCAAAAATATTAGGAAATTCAAATACAGATTGAAAAGCCAAATCTTTGTAAGAATTATTTAACTAAAAAGAAAGAGGAAGGAAGGCTTCTACAATGCTCTGATCACAATCTCATTGAACATCTATGGGATATTTTGGATAAAAAAATTGATAAATCTAATGTTACTTCGCAAGACACACTTTGGTAACAAATACAAGCTGCTTGGCAGGAGATATCATTAGATACATTGAAGAAGCTTGTAATGTCAATGCCTGGCAGAATGAAGGCTGTGATCAAAGCAAAAGGCTAATATACTAAATATTAAATGTATTTTGTAACAAGTATCTTTTTCTTGTTAAAGCATTTGTTGAGCAAATCAAATAAAATTACTTTAATTAAATTGTTTATTTTCTGTCAATATGCCTCATAAAAAGATAAAATAGCTCTTGTCCTAATACTTTTGCACAGTACTGTATATATATATATATATATATATATATATATATATATATATATCATATCATGGACTCTCCCGTCGATTTCGACGTATGAGCGTCTAACTCAGACTGCCACACAAAGAATTGTTTAGAGTTGTGAAGGCTTGTGTAGCATCATCCACACTTTTTGGAACTGCTGATAACAAACAATCGGTGCAGAAGTTCGCCACAGATCGCATGAACAGCAGACCTCAGTTATTTAACCCATAACTGGAGGGAAGGGACGGATTAATACCTTTCCCAAGGAAACCAGTGCACAAGTGAATGCAGAGTGTTCGACTGGAATTGGAACTCAGCTCACCGATTTCGCTTTCCAAGCCGACATCCACCGCACCACAACGCACATCCGTCCATAAACGCTTACATCTAAGTAGTGACCAGGCTCAATATATATATATATTGGCAGAAACTTTTCTTTCAGACATAAGTTTTTTCAGCATCGTAACATTTTCCTGTTTTGTAGAGGATAAGAAATATAAAAATTGTACGTAATTTGTATTGTCCCAAGCGCTTTCGGCTACTTTTATAGCCATTTGCAAGGGTGTTTTTGTATCTGGTGTTGTTATTTTTCTTCATGTTCACTCTTATGTTGTAATTTATTGTTGTGTTGATTTGAAAAAGGAGCGTTCATCCCAAGCCCTCACTAATTGTATGACTGGAATTCGTGTGAACATCTTTCTATTTTTAAAAACTTTCAACATTCCATTCCTCGTCTTTTTCGACACCTTTTGCTATACATTGGACACCAATTAAACAACCTTTTATTCCATTAATTTATTTCTTTTGCTGTGTGTGTCGCCTGCCCACATTTTTATATCTTTTACCATGTTTTGTTCTCAGATTAACGTTGATTTTTTTCTGTCTCTTGTTTGTTTGTTTTTTCTCACAAATCAAAAAACGTTTTTTCCCACAACGTTATCTTCACATGTTTCCTATCAACCTCGATTTTTGTCTTTGAATCACTGTTACTCTACCTCCGATCTTGGTCTGAAATAAAACCCAGGGTGTCCTTTTTTGCTAGGAGTATCGCCACCCAAGTTCGAATTTCAGTTGAACTCCTAGCATTCACGTACGCACAAATACCCCTGGGAAAGTTATTAATCCGTCTCTTCCCTCTAGTTATGGGTTAAATAATAGGACAGACTGGGTTCTATAGCCTTGACTGGCAACCAGTCTACCGCAGAACGCAATGGAAAACTACTGCGGAATAATCTTTTGCCCAGTCAGTCATGTCTCTTTCGGGACATGATTGCCCAAGAGTGTATCACGTATGGCACTTAACTGACTGACTGAATATAATAGTTAGAAAAATGATTACGGCTTCTACTGGGCATAAAGTGGGGGACACGTGTTGTATTTTTATGAAGCAAAAAACTGATCCCCCACTAATTACTACTTAATAATATAATACATCTCTTCCCTCTCTAGCTATGAGTCAAATAACAGGACAGATTGGGTTCTATAGCCTTGGTTGGCAACCAGTCTACCGCAGAAAGCAATGGCAACCTACTGTGGGATAATCTTCTGGCCTGTCAGTCATGTCTCTTTCGAGACATGATCGTCCAAAGCGTGTATCACGTATGGCGATTAACTGACTCCCATCTCCATTTTACCGCTTAATCTCTTTTATATCATCTACGATCGATTTGTTCTCGGATTAACGTCCATTTCTTTCGATCTCTTGGCCAAACTCTTGCCCTTTCAATTGATATTTTGCCATTCTAAATTTGTTTTAAAACCATTTTAGCTATCCATAATTTTCACCCTGACATCATCGATGCCAGTAGATGTGTCTTGTACATTTTACGCTAGCAGGTCGGCAAAGAATATTTCTACTTTTATTAACTGTTTTCCCAAACAATCATTCAATATTCTTCGGTTAGTCAATTCGCTTGCTATCGTCCATCAACCCTTACAGGTTATTTAACACAGATTTAGATTGTAATAAGTTTTTTTAGTTAATGATACTTTAGTGATACAACTATTACTAATTAACCCATAGCTGTGGGGAGAGGAGGTGAATTCATACAGTTCTTCAGGGTAATTGTTCTGAGGAAGTTTCCTCTCTGGTATATAGACTTTATGAATTGAAGCTCTGTACTAAATTTTCGGCAAGGTTTAATTATATTACAGTTGAAATAGCTCGATGCAACCGCAAATTCTATGTTAATAGCTTCTTCTATCGAATCCCTCGCTTGTGGAAATTTCTTTGTTTCCCAATCAACTTCGATCTTCAATGCCATATCAATCGTTATCCTCTATCTCCTTAATTCTTGTTCTTTTATTGTCCTCTCCGCTTAACAGTGTTTTCTCCCTCATATTCTCAAGCACTCAATGACCCCTTCAATCTTAGTGGCTTTATTGCTTTGCTTGCGGTTAAATGATAAAAACATTTGTTTTATTTTTATAATCCTGACATTCTTGTTAGTAAACTAATCTCACATTCATCATTATTTCTGTAGTGAGTGAGACATTTGCTGAATACTCAAATCTTGTAGCCTTGTGCCAGATTAAACGAAGTAAATCTCCATAAAAAAGCGTTGTTGCTGTTTTCTCACGAAATGCATATATTTAGTAAGACAATTTCTGTTTCTTGATGAATTAGAAAAGTACATGTTTACCTTTATAGCAGTCAGTCAGTTAAGTGCCATATGTAATACACGCTTGGGCGATCATGTCTCGAAAGAGACATGACTGACTGGCCAGAAGATTATCCCGCAGTAGATTTCCATTACTTTCTGCGGTAGACTGGTTGCCAACCAAGGCTATAGAACCCAATCTGTCCGGTTATTTGACTCATAGCTAAAGGGGGAAGTGATGTATTATATTATTAAATAGTAATTAGTGGGGGATCATTTTTTAAATTCATAACAATAGTAAACCGATCCCCCACTTTATGCCCAGTAGAAGTTTTAATTATATTTCCAACTATTATATTCAGTCAGACAGTTAAGTGCCATACGTAATACACGCTTGGGGGATCATGTCTCGAAAGAGACATGACTGACTGGACAGTAGGTTGCCATTGCTTTCTACGGTAGACTGTTTGCCAACCAAGGCTATAGAACCCAATCTGTCCTATTATTTAACCCATAACTGGAGAGAAGTGACGGATTAATACCTTTCCCAAGAGTATTTGTGCGTACGTGAATGCAAGAAATTCAACTGGAATTCGAACTGCCCTTATGTACGAATGTCATAAAAATATTTTTTCTCTTCTTCGTGAGAGTCAAAAATAAATAAACTCTCAAATCTATCTGCCACTGTGACACTTGTGGGTTGTGGTTAACAAATGGCCGTTGTGAAATTTGATGGCAAATCCTAGTAACCCTTAACCACAAACCAATCGAGGAAAATATACGTCACTTTCCATCATAATTTATCAATCATATAACATTTCAGTTTTGCTAGTAGCGTAAATATTGGTGGAAGATTTTAGTTTTCGATTGAGAGCCCGGAGAGAATAATTCCCAAGATTCGATGTCTCTCATTCTAGAGAGGAATAAACGTGGTAAATTGGAGAAACGGGATCGAGTTCTAATCAAACCGTGCTGTTTCCTTTTTAATAAAACCTTTAAGAAGAGATTGCATTGAATCTAACATTCCCTTAGTTATGGCGCCAGTGCTCTCAAATGCAGAATTTACAACGAAGACGGCGTTTTCGAAACATTTTATACCGTAAAACGATAAACACAGAAAAATGTGATTTGATACTTCTTAACATTTTTCTCTAATTGTTTTCCGTTTCTAAATTCAGTCCATTCTTTTAACGCAAATATATTGGTTAAAATATTCGTTTCATAACCAAGACTAACACATTCTGGATTATAAAACGAAACTGATCGAGAAACAAGATTTTCGCCACTATGAAGCATGTTTGCAGTATTTCAACAATATTAAGCCAATATTCGTGAAGTACGTATCATATTTTCAAAAAGAGATTTCCTGCTTCCGTTAAATTTTCACTTTATGTTATCAGTTAGAAAAGTTAATTCAAAGTTTTTAAACTCTTATATTCACTTGTTTTAAATATACATATTAGTTTTATATGGTATGTGCTCGCACCTATAAGTCACAGAGTGAAGACTGAATTAACTACTCTAGCAATATTCAGCAAGATGTATGTGTTATCAACTGTTAGACCGTAGGGGAATCTGCTTATGCCTCCATTATGTCTACCTATGCCCACTCACATGAGTATGAGGCGCCCCCAAAATTCATAATTAATTTTATAGTAGAAGACATTTTACTTGAAGATTAGAAGCTATGATGCTTTTGGCGAACTTTCTCTCTCCGTTGTAAATATCATTTTCGACAACTGTATTCCTGGGAAAAGAAAGACATTGTTTTTTCTTTATATAAAAACAGTCTACGTAACTCTCCAGGCGTGTTCAACTTCGTCCATTTATTTTATTATTTTTTTTTTTTTTTTTGGTGCCGTGTTTATCTTTTTTTTTCAACCCACAAGTGTACACCAGTGTTCGGACTGGCTAAAAGGGACGACTATTAAGATTGCAAGACGAGACCTCTGGGATCTAATCACAACGTGGGACAGTGGCCCGTTGTTGCAAAAGACGTCCTGTAGCCCAGCTTTTGTGGCGACATCATCGGACGGGATCGTCCCGACCAGCGACAGCGACCAAACCAATCGTACGACCGGGTGGCAGTTTCACAACTGGGATCGTCACGACCGTCAGCGAGAACGAGCGTCACATTAGACAGACGGCCAACCCGACCTGAGGCGTCATATCTGGTGCCGTTTTGACAAGGATCTATCTCTTTTTTCTCCACCTATGGATTAAATAGCAGGACAGATTGGGTTCTATAGACTTGGTTCGCAACGATTCTATCACAGAAAGTAAACTTATCCTAATGCGAGATAATCTTCTGCCCAGTGAGTCATGTCTCTTTCGAGACATGATCGCCCAAATCGTGTATTACATATGGCACTTAACTGACTGACCTCAAAGCAAAGAATCAAGAATTTGCAAAGTGGCCGATGTGAGAAGGTTGAAGTTACTCCAATAAAGTATCTTCATTAAATTGATTATTATGGCTGAGTACCCAGGATGTGTTATATTTTGCAATAAATTTAGTGTAATTAGCTGGCCGAACTTTTAGTCCTCATTTTTATGCTAGGCCTACTGAGCGTAGAATATTCTGGTGCTGAAATCTATTGGCTTGATCATGATACTTTTTAAAAATTCATATGTTCATCAGCTTTTGTTGATGGGGCCAAGAACATTATATCACCCCTCGTAAATGTCTTATGTCGATTAGATGTTTACAAATTTCTCTTCTTATTTTTACAAATTTCTTTTCACAAATCTTTTCACAAATTTTCTTTTTACAAAGTTTTTCCAAATAAGTAACGCTTGTCCTTCACTTTAAACTCCAGTTTTGGATCATTATTTTTCAGGTTATGGCGTTGGTCAAACACTCGCTTACTCGTAAGATGGTCATGGGCATCTTGGTAGGAGCTGGACTCTTCGCAGCGGTCATTGGAGGTGTTGCCCTCGGTCTTTACACAAAACATAATAACCAAGCTAAAGATACGGAAGACAAATGGGGAAAGGTAAAAATTCAAATAATATAAGTTTCTTGTAGCTATTGATTTAATAAAATGTTTTTCTTTATTTTTTATGCTGATAATATTCTCAGTCGAGTGTGAACAGATACCAAATGTTGAAAGCAAAGAACATGCCATTTGGAAATTGAAGTGTAAAGATATGTATTTTGTTGAAAAGACTGAAAGATTGACCTTAATGTTCTTGTTGACTAGTGTAGTCCGTGGTAAATAGTACAGAGATACGGATATATATATATATATATATATATATATATATATATATATATATATATATATATATATATTCAAAGAAACAATGAGTGATAGCGAGATAATTTATAAATAACTAGCTTTGAATAAAAATGCTTACGTATGGACTTTATGAGCAAAGCCTTAATGCAGCTTGTCTCAATCGGTAAAGCCTGGGCGCACTAACTCGCCTGGATAGGTCCACAAGTACACCGCAAGTTAAAAGAATCGTGATTTATGAATTATTATATTTCCAAATATTATTATTAAAAAAAAAAACACCAAGCAGTGTAAAGTCTCAACAATAGATGTTTATTTCAGAAGCTTTTAATTATTTTCTAAATGTCACATTTCATGACTAATTTTTCGTTATTAAAATTTAAATTCTGTCCCGGAGTTTTAGTTATTTTACAAATGTGCCGCGAAGTAAAAACAAAATAAAATAAAAAATAAATAAATAATAAAAAGGTTGACGAACACTGCTCTAGTGCGTTAGTGTAAACACTGTCTAGTCTGCTCGTGGCAAAGTGATTGGATCATCGCAAATTCAAACGGATGCCATAATGAAAGATCATATGTCATTTTTGAGATTAATGGTACATTCAGACATCCTTCAATTAACGATGTTATGAGTGTATCAGAATTAATAAGTAAAAGAAAATACTACCCATTTTGTACAGCTGAGTATTCAACGACGATTCCTTAATGATTGTAACCAGAGAAGTCTGACTAGAATTTTCTGTTAGCAAACAACCACATTCAGACTGAAGGTACTAGACGAAAATAAGTCATGGCAGTTTAGCGTTTTTTAGTTTTCATGCAATATGGGACCAGAAGATACATTAGACTGTCAGTTTTGACACAAAATACAGCGTCTTACTGTGGGGTTATACGTCCTTAATTAGCTTCTGGAAGATATGTAACGTGTGGAATGAACTGATCATATTAGGCTGATTGTAGGGTTCGCGTGTAGTGCAGACCACATAACGCAATGAATACCAACAAGATACATTGTCAACAAGGTGTCATGCAGATTGGTGGCGGTTCAATAATGGTAACGATTGTGTTCACGTAGTATGGTTCATTCTGATGGCTACTGACCGGTGAGTGTCATATTGCATTAATACAGTACTATTTGCAACCATTCATGGACACCATGTACTTCAACCAGAGTGTGAGGGGGATAATACAGAGGTTGCCTGGAATTGGTCTCAGAACATTCTAAAAACGGAAAAGCATTCCCGGAAGGTCTGTTTGTGCGTAACAACTTACACTCTACATATATCGGGGATCTGTAGAAACCTACCCAGACGGCAAGTTACAACATTTCTCTAATGCACTTACTACTTGTGGTGTCAATGTAATAATTGGGATCTTGCACGATATATATATATATATATATATATATATATATATATATATATATGGGATAACTATACATAAATCTTTAGATATCTAGAACAACTTTTTGAGGAAAGATGTACGGCAAAGTGCGAAAAGTTTCCGTGTGACGCGTTTCGTTCTTTAGAACGTAATCAGACGCATCACACAAAAACCTTTGTCCCTTTTATCATACATCTTTTCCCCCACGATATATATATATATATATATATATATATATATATATTTTTGTAATATATATATATATATTCTTGTAATATATATATATATATATATATATATATATATATATATATATATATATTACAAGAAAGAGGCAGAACACGTAGATTAAAACCCACTGTTCAAACATTTACTTTTATGAAGAGTGCTCAATACAGAGTACAGCTTAATATTAAATAAATGACCTATACAATACTTAATTGTTGTTTTTAATACAATATAACTAAGTATATTATAATTATTTAATCCTAATTCTGATCTAAACATTCCAGCATCTTTACTCATAGATAGTAGTAAAAAAATCTGTTGTTCAATAAAAAAAAACTACAATCCAACCCCCTGATTAAAATTATTGTCTACCCATTTGAAAAAAAATCTAAAGTTCTACTATATATCTTATACAGACAAAATTAAAAAGTAACATGTTTAGATCCAAACCACCCTGCTCCCTTTCAAAACAAACTATATAGAAATAACCTTTATTAGACATATCAGCAAAAAAAAAAAAAGAAAGAAAGAAAAAAAGAGTAATAATTACTAAGCTCTCACACTAGGTAATGAATTTATATTTGTGAAACTTACATTTGT
Source organism: Ascarosepion bandense (assembly GCA_037127315.1). NCBI lineage: Eukaryota > Metazoa > Mollusca > Cephalopoda > Sepiida > Sepiidae > Ascarosepion > Ascarosepion bandense. The sequence continues at coordinate 131,223 of JBBBDQ010001058.1, read as the reverse complement.
TTAAAATCTCAGTCTTAGCATTAAGGTTATTTCTATATAGTTTGTTTTGCTTCTTTTGTTCTTATCCCCACTTCTTGTGTTGGTATGGTTCCCCCCTACCTTAGTGTATATCTATTTATTTGCTTTTATCTTTAGTGCTTCAGCCTTTGCCCTGACGATCCGTAGTGTGAAACCGCGGTAGGTTTTGGCTCACTCTAGATTTTTGTGTATATGAGGGTGAACATTGTGGACATTGAGCTGTGACAGTCTGTCCCAGACTTCAAGCCTGACGATTGTGTTCAAGTATGAAACAGATCGTCGCCACTCGGTGATGATTCCAGTGAATAATTTTATATTTATGCATCTTATATCTCTAATATTGAGCAATTTTACTTATAAATATAGCATCCCTTAAATATTTTGCAAACTCTTTAATGTCAACGACTGTTGTAAACATCTGCTAAAACACATCTGTGTTTTTAACACCCGATGAGCCATCCTGCGGTTTATACTGCAGGTCTATCTATCTATCTATCTATCTATCTATCTATCTATCTATCTATCTATCTATCTATCTATCTATGCATTGATTGTTTAAATTGTTTTTAGTCATAATAAGATTAGACCAGTACAATTATAATCAGTACAATTATATTTGTTTGGGAATAGCATAATCACTAACTTCGCTCGTTTAAGACAAGTACAAAAGTACATGACTTAAATGATCAAAACAAAACATATTTGGGATCAACCAAAGATACTTTTAAAACCAGATGGTTCAATCACAAGTCTACATTGAAAATAGAAAACTTAGAAAACTGGACAAAATTGGATAACCACGTTTGGAAATTGAAATCAAAATATGGAAAAGACCCGGACATAGCGTAGAGTATAGTGAAAACAGCCTTACAACAGTGTAAATATATGTAGACGGTACCAGGAAGAAAAGTTAGCGATTATGCTATTTCTAAACAAAAATGAACTATTGAATGAAAAAAGAAATTATGACTAAGTGTAAGCATACTAAAAAGACCTATTAGGTTCATACAATCATGGATGAAAACGTTATAATTTCTTGAAATTTTAAAAATTGCGCGTTCAAAAATTCCCTGACACGTGCGCGTTAAAAAAACCCACCGTTACGTACTGACATCATTACCGTTAAAGTAAACAGTAAAATCAGTTATTGTAAATTGCCTGAAAACACCACTCATGGTAGAAACCTAGGTCGCGTAATAACACGTTTATATATATAATCAACCAAAATGCTTGAATTGCATCATAAATTATAAGTTATCAATTCCATTATTACCGTAATCGTTCAGTGTTTACTTTCAATGTATAAAAACCGAAAAAGACTCTCTTCGAGAAATTCGAGTCAGTCTAGGAATAATAATAATAATAATAATAATAATAATGAAAACACAAAATACGCCCATACTCACGTTTAATCAAAAAGACTGAAACAAAAAATACGTATATTTTAGCAAATTCATTATGTTTTTTAAATTTAATTAGTATAACCCCATGAAGGCAATAAAACCCCTAAAACACAAGTGGTTACAGGGTGTGAAAGAATTAGGAAGAGAAACATGACTAATTAGCGGGAAGAGAAAAGAGTTATCAAGAAAACAGTAGACAACGACTGACTTTGCATTTAAATTTTTGCATATTAAAGTTGGTTGGAAAGCATGGAGCTGGAAGGTAGTTCCACAAGCGAGGAGTGCGAGAAAAGAAACTGTTAGCATAGAACCTACGGATACATCTAGCCAGCACAATTGTAAATTGATGAGATCTCGTCGCCAGTCTACGACTGTGTTTAAATTCAAAAAGTCTGTCTAGGTACCATAGCGAAGAACTCATCCGAACAGTTGCCAATAAAGTATTTGTAGAAAAGTCAACATTACAGCGGTAGGAAAGCAACTGAATCCAAGATGCCAGATAAAGACCAATAATATTGCTGATTTTTCTTTTGGCTTTGAATAAATTTGTGTGAGAATAAATTCTAACCATTGTAAAAAAAAATACTATTAATTTCATGTGTATTCCCACGACACAATCTGAAGACGGAATGTTGTAGCAATGATCTAAACTTATTTAAAAATGGAACTTTGTCTGTGTGTGTGTGTGTGTCCGTTACCTATAGACTCCGAAACGGCTGAACCGATTTTCTTGAAAATTTACACAGTTGTACTATAAGCGTCTGCGAGTGTTCTTAGCTGGGTTTTGTGTCGAGGTACCCCCGATAAATATCGAAAATCGATAATCGAAAAAAACGGGTTATAGAAGGAGTGGTCCGATTTTAATCAAATTTGATACACTCATAGACAAAGACATAAGAAACGATATTCAGAAGTTTCAATGTTGCAGTTCTTACAATAGTGCAGGAGATCGATAATATATATTTATAAAAGGCAAGATGTTTGTGTGTGTATCTGTTTATCTGCCTGTATGTCTGTATTTTTTCAGCCCTTTTATTTTAGTTTTTGCTTTGGGTTTGGCTCTAAGTAGGTATAATTGTAGTTCTTAGTCTCAGCCATGATACCATTTACTCAGAGGACTTATTTAGCCTTCAAAATTCAGTTTACGACGAAAAAAACTTATTTGATATCGATACCAGGAAATCAAAATTTGACATACATACATTCATTTTTCTTTCAGTCTACGGTTTCGCTTTAACTGGAAACAACTATTGCTTTTTAGTCTTTCGTTCCAACGTCCAAAGAGTCTGAGCTGCAGGACCATGGATTAGTTTTAAAGCTTTCATTACACCCGGGCAACGCCGGGCTATGCTGCTAGTCTTTTAATAAAAGTCTAAGCTGAAAAAATCAACATGTAATTATCTGGGTCAATTCTGTTTTAGAAGCTAACATATAAATGCTTTAAGATGTTTTTTGTTCTATTTATACGAAAATCTCTTGTTTTCAACAGGTAACATGCAAACGTTTATCTGAATGCAAGTTGTATTAGCGAGAGGTATTCATGACAACCACTTTTCATTACATCAATGACATGTTGTACGAAGGACGTTTTAATTGCTATTGTCATTAAGAATGTTGTCCAACGAGTTTGCGACAAGATGGACATGCGTCGTGTCACCGGACGCCATGACCAAATGATGGAAATCTGTTGGCAAAAAAGATAACAGAATCAAATTATTTTCTAAAGAAGATGGAGGTTGTACTGGCGGTGTTTGTGGGAACCTAACAATGTCAAGAATGAAAGCTAGAAAAGAAATAAATTATTGGAGGAAGAAGGAAAAAGCCCAAATGAATGAGACAGGGCACATAAAAGATGTAATAAACAACACCGCTTTGAAATTCCTTTTAACAGTTCGTCATTTTCTCGGCAGGCGAACTTCGGGCTCCTTTTACATCAATTAGCAATTAGTTTCAAACTCAAAGAGTTTTTTTTATAGATTAAGTAAAATATAAAAATTAGACCCCCCCCCCAAAAAAAATGTACAGTTGTATTCCCGATTATTTTCTAATTAGCAGTGTAGCCCGGCGTTGCTCGGGTGTAATGAAAGCTTTAAAACTAATCCATGGTCTTGGAGCTCAGACTCAGTCTAAAGAGTATTTGTGTGAAGTTTGGTGAGAATCCGATAAAAATTGTGGATTTGTATAAAGGACATACAGACAGATAAACTGACACACACAAACATCTTGCCTTATATATATATATATATATATATATATATATATATATATATATTCGATTTTCTGCACTATTGTAAGAATTGCAACCTTGAATCTTATGAATATCGTTTCTTATGTCATTGTCTATGAGTGTATCAAATTTGATTAAAATCGGACCACTCCTTCTATAACCCGATTTTTTCGATTCTCGATATTTATCGGGGATACCTCGACACAAAACCTAGCTAAGAACACTCACAGACGCTTATAGTAGAACTGTGTAAATTTTCAAGAAAATCGGTTCAGCCGCTTCGGAGTCTATAGGTAGCAGACACACACAAACAGACACACACACACAGACAAAGTTCCATTCATAAATAAGTTTAGATAGATAGATAGATAATTGATATTTAAAACAGTTTGTGTCTGACACACCGGAAAATGAATTAAAACGTTCAGGGTACTAATACAAAAAAGCCTTCTCCAGTCATCTGTTATAAATCAACTCCAACCTCTCGTTACTTGTTAATAAACTCTTTACTCCTTTAATGAAGGGAGGCAATTGATGCATTGGGAATATCTTCCCACAACTTTTGTTGGACGAAGGCAACGACCGATGTTTTTTCAAGTGTGCATGTTGTTAAAGAATTAGTAGGAGAAAATAAGAAGTGCTGAAATCCTTGAAGAGATGCAGTGTAAGTAATTCAGTGGATGTGAACAACGATGTCAATCTCTTTATAATTCCAATACTGGATCCAATGATAAAATCTTTCGTTCCTTTCCAAGTGATATGGAAAGCAATCTCCGTTTTGTCTGTTTTGAACCAAATTAAATAGTTGTAAACATTTTTAACTAATAATCTATTCGAAAATGATATGTAAAAAATAATTCTTTTGAGCTCTTTTATATTTAAAACAACCACATTTTATAAATGTGTTTGTCCCTCGCTATGTTAGTTTTCACCGTTGTTACGCTCTGTACACACCTTATACCATTTTGATTGCGTGGAAAAGACAATATATATATATATATATATATATATATATATAAAACGCTACTTGGTGTCAGTGGATGAAACAAGGTAGAAATGTTTCACAGTTTACTGCTAATACCTTATAAATAGTGGATTATTCCGTTGATCGCACGAGAAGATAAAAGGAATATGATAGACACTACTTGGTTTCAGTCCAAAAAATGAAAACAAAAGTCTTTTTTAGTGAAATGGAAATTAATTGTCAATTTCAATTTTTTTCATTTGCACCTAATTCTAAAATAACGACCAACATTCATATTTATGTTTGCTGTTATGTTTATTTATGTTTGCTGTTATGTTTATTTATGTTTGCTGTTATGTTTATTTATGTTTGCTGTTATGATAATTGATTGTTATGATAATTGATAAAGATGTTAGGCTGAAATATTTAACGATGTAACACGGGGATTTTTATCGATATTTTATTATCATCGAACTCGTCATAAGCTAATTTAATCGTTAACTGAAAAATTAAGCCCCATCACGAATTTAAAATAGAAAAACTGTGAAATTTTCATGGGCTAAAACTAGTATATAATAATTTCTAAACTGTCATACTGAATTTATAGTCAATACAAATCATCCAAGTACAACTGTAGGTCTTTTTCAAAACTTTGCCTTCAAAATGAGAAAGCATCTTTTACAATTATATTCTGAAAAATACGATATTCTATTCTTCATGATCGACATATCTAGCGATAAAATGTCTATTTGTCAGGGAAATGTCAACTAGAAATCACAATTTACCGCCATCTTTAGGCAAGAGTGGCATTTTCTAGACTAGAAGAGATTTGTAATGAATTGACAAGAAGAAGAATTATCACAGAATATTGGCTTTATTTAACATTACTGTACGACTATTTTTACTGCTACTGTAGCTTGCCAAACAACCATCTTTGAATTGTGAGAGTTTTTAAGAGTTCCGCTAAAGGGGTATTGAACATGAAAATTCATTATAATATTCAGCTCCAGCCAAGTAAGTTGTGGCCACCTGTATCGTTGTGATGTATGGCTTCTTCTCTGGGAACAACGAGGTGGTTGAACTTCCAAGCTTTGTTCGCTGACTGTTTGTTCAAAATATGTTTTTTTTACAAGATGCGTGTGGAATATCAGTATTGTTTTCAATTACTGGAATAGTTATTTCTTTTTCAGGGGAAGAAATGCCTTAGTATCTGACAAGCTCTCTTGCTCTCTATTGCCCGGTTCACACACGTCTGCGATTGTTAGATAGTTAGGTGATGTAGTTAGAGATGATTCATGGCCATCACCGTAACTGATATGTGCATAGGTTGGATTCACATCGACTAGTTTGGCGGTTTTAATCAAGAGACCATTTTTTGAGTGTCTTACGAACTGTTTTAAAAAGACAGGTCCAGGTCTTCGTAGCCAGGATGGGAAAAATACATCCATATATTTTAGAATTTCAATTATTACTTGTAATAACTGGCAATTGATTTAATAACAGTTTCATTTTAATACAAATGAAGTCAACTCTGAGAAATATTTTTTGTTGTTAATCACTATCAGTATTTCTTCTTCAGGGCGTCCTGGGTCAGATGACTGGACATGATAGCAACAGCCACAAACTAGCGTCAGATAAAACCCAACTTCATCGCAAAATCTGGGGTCCTCAAGTCAAGGTTGTCACTCGAAACGTAAGTAGTATAAAAAGGAGAGATATAACTGAACATTATTGCTGCAACATGTCGGCCTTTGACGTTATTGTTAATAAAAGAAATTATTCTCGTGTATCCAAGACGAACCTTCTGTGTCCTTCAAGAGATTTATTTGTTTTCATGTACATAAGAGATGACATAATACAAGCGTCTTTTCAAAATTTCTATGTTCTTCCTTCCTACACCTTACCAACAAACTATTTTATTAAATCAACTTATTGTTGAATCGTGACAGTATTCTAAATGTGACAAATACTTTTAAGAATAAAATCCCTCTTTGAATCAAAAAAGACCAGTGACATTTTCGGATAAACCGGATGGATGTCTACGGTCTCAGCACAGACATTTGATCGCGTCAAAGTAGAAGATTTACTATCATGTGTTTTGTCTTTTCTGTTTCATGCACGTGAAACTTAAGTCACTTATCGGTGACATGTGAAAAATACAGTGATTTCATTAACAATGTTTCGGCCGTATTATGAATAACAATATTAGGAGCCTGATAATGATAGATCTTGTGCATTTCCACATTACTTCAGATTTTTATAGAATTGAAGAGTAGAATCTGTTGAACATAGTTACAAGTTCATATCATTTAGACAAGCAACAATTTGAAACAAGGACAAAAATACGCTTTACCAAACGCAAAATAAATTTATTGTTACGCAAATCTTGGTGTCTTCGCGTCGGACAGTGATGTGTGTATGTGAAAATCATGTGCGTATGGCAAAAATGTCCGTGTCACGTTGTGCTTTGGCAATGATAAGCGTCTATGCGACGGGTGTATGTGTATCTAGGTATGGGAAAGAATCTGTACTCATCTACTTGTAGTGAGCCATAGGTCACTAAGTGGGTCATTACCAGTTTTTAATATGGCCGGCGGTGAGCGGAGTGCATCGTCTCGGGCGTCCGTTTCTTTAGGCTGGCAGGAGGAAATCCACCTTTGGTCATTTTTGACCGACTATTAATGATGTAGCGTGCGGACGTAGGTCAGAGCAAAATATCATACCTACATGGTCAGTCAGTCAATCAGTCAGTCGTTCAGTTAAGTGCCATACGTGATACACGCTTTGGGCAATCATGTCTCAATCATGTCTTTCTGCGGTAGACTGGTTGCCGACCAAGGCTATAGAACCCAATCTGTCCTGTTATTTAACCCATAACTAGAGAGAAGAGATGGATTTATACTTTTCCGAAGGGTATTTGTGCGTAAGTGAATGCAAGGAATTCAACTGGAATTCGAACTCGGCACCCCGATTTGTTGTTTTGAGTAGATATCCACTGCACCACAACGCACATCCGCGCAAATTTGAGTTAAATATTTGCGCCAAGAAATACGTGGAGTATTTTTCAACCAATCGTTTTTTAGTCAGCTACAAATCGCAAGATGCCAATTAAAGTTAATGTTGCGCAATACTGATTACAATATTAGAAGCTTTGCTAATGGCAGAGATCTGATGCATTTTGCGCATTTCTAGTTTAAGGCTGCTTCTTATGTATCCGGCCGGTGACAAATACACGTGAGTGACGGTGATATTCTCGAAAGCAGTCTTCATGTTAATCTCTCTGAGAATGTATGCAATTGTATGACATATATATGATGTAGCTGAACATTTCAACCAAACAGATCTCGGCAATGGTAACTCTAGACGCCTACTTTTAGCAGATAGTCTTTTTTAAAGGCCAACAAAATCACCAAAACTCTGTGTTAAAATACTTTTTAAAAATAGATTCAAGCATTCGCGGATTAAACAGAAATTTAGACTTATTCAAAAAATACAGTTTTTTTAGAAAGTCTTCTACAAAATTTCAGCATTTAATTTTTTTTCCGGGGAGTGTGAGAAGATAGCTGCAACAAATACGACCCAGAATTTATATTAAGTTAAACCTTAAGATTGTGGTGCAATGAAGTAAGTGATAGCGGCTCGGACTGAGGAATTGGAGAACAATTGGAGTCGAATCCATTTCATTTATTTAAGTGCTAATATTCTTGTAAAAGGCATGACTTCATTTCTCCTCCCCCAACTATGGGTAAATAGAAGTTCAGACTGGTTTCTATAGACTTGGTGGCAACTGGTTTACGAGAAGGAAAAACTCGGAATTCAAACCAGTCTGAGGAGGGTTGGGCTCCGTCAGGTTGAAAAGAAACACCATTTCTACTGCAGTTGCACTACATGCAGTACCTCTACGACATTAATGAGTCACAGGAGTAAAAAAAATACTTAAAAATGAAAGAAAGAAAGAGGAGAAACAATAATTATTTCGTTCTCTTCTTCCTCCAACTCTACTAACGTATGTAGTAGAAACTAATGTAGAATCTATGTTCCGAGAAGATCTATGCCTATGGGCTTAGATCATAGGCATATCATTTTTAATCTTCATTAAGAAGTAGCACCATCATCATCCTCATCGTTTTCATCGTAGGTGTATTTGTAGGGTCACTGAGTAAATGATCACTACGCCAGTTCTCTTCATAGATCTGGATTCAAAGCTAGATAAATTTCCATTCATGCGTAGCTTGTCTTGTGCAAGCAAACCTGGCCGAATCCATCCCTCTCCAGTTTTAATAGACCTGCAAAAACTGTGAGAGTTAAAATTTTGAACTCGAACGAGAATAGAAATGCTCAGTTGTTTCAATCAAATAGCAGGTATCATTGCTGACCTTAATAAGGGATTCCTTAACGGCCACAAGATAATTATCCCGAAAACAGTTCTCCGCATTTTTCTAAAATATAGTTACTTAAAACAGGGGTTAGCAAAACAATATTAATGCTAGAACGGCCATAGTCAGTCAGTTAAGTGCCATACGTGAAACACGCTTGGGCGATCATGTCGCGAAAGAGACATGACTGACTGGGCAGAAGTTTATCCCGCGGTAGGTTGCCATTGCTTTCTGCGGTAGATTGGTTACCAGCCAAGGCTATAGAACCCAATCTGTCCTGTTATTTAACCCATAACTAGAAGGAAGAGACGGATTAATACCTTTCCCAAGGGTATTTGCGCGTAAGTGAATGCAACGAATTCAACTGGAATTTGAACTCGGCTCCCTCATTCCGAGCCGATATCCACTGCACCACAACGCACATCCATAGACTCAGTTTTAATATTGTTTAATTAAAAAAAATGCAATAAATGAAGTAAAAGACTTGTTTTTCCTTTAAAAGTCTTTCGAATGTTTTCTTTTTCAGGACATGTCCGTGTTTCGCCTTCCGCTACGTGGAGGTACCACTGCTTGTTATATTGCTCCGGCTAACCTGACATCTTTGCCTGACGATGATACGATGAGAAGGATCATAATGCAAGCCATTGTACGTATATATACATGTGATTCTGATCAGCATTTAAATCTTGAATTATAATTACTGAATATGACAACAAAAATCTCACACTTGTTACACTACATACAGAAAATCGGATCTTCCATCTCGACTCGCTAATAGCGTTTTACGGTTATAGTTACAATCATTACACTACTACTACAGTTAAGATAAAAGCAGGTTTTGAAAGGCACGAAACGAACTCTCCCTGCACTTTGTTTCAGTGTCAGCTATGATGACAATTATCTTGTTACTGACGTTACGTTGGAAGAAGGATAATATTGAATGAGCATATAACAATTTAAGCCTTTATATGTATTAAACTTGAAATAGTCTGATACTAAGTCATACCAGTGGAGCACACAGAGGTATTCAAAAATAGGATGAGGCATGAACTCGCTAACCCTTACACTACAGTAAGTTTATCTACTCTTCTTTTTATCTTACTCGCTGTAGATCGATTGATGTCAAATGTACTAAGTGGCCATTGTTAGTAAAATCTACATGATTATTCCATGAAAGAATCAGGTGCACCCTTACTTGCAATCACTTACGATTGCCAATCATTAATTGTAAGGTTATTATTTATTAGATACTATCTTAGAGCAGTCATGTGCCAGACTTTGTTAAATTTAATGAGCATTAACCTTTAAAGCCTACGTCTATATCGTGTTGAATACATCGGTTCCCGTCCGATCACCGAAGTTAAGCAACATCGAGCCTGGTCAGTACTTAAATGGGGGAACATTTGGGAATGCCAGGTGCTCTAAACGTAAGGACCAAGAATGGTCCACCAGTCCTCCAGGTTTGGGGGTTGGGTGTAGGTCTAACAACCCTGTCCCGTAAAAAAAAAACAAAAAAACAGTTTGTTACAGAATCAGCAACAAAAAGTTGCTGCCCTATGCACCATCTGGGTGTGATGGATAAATAATGATAAACCTTCAAATACATTTCTGTCTTTTAATGTTTTTCCACTGGAAACTAAATGACAATTTTCTTCTATAATAATAATAATTGGTTACGTAGTTAGTCAGTCAGTCAGTCAGTTAAGTGCCATACGTGATACACGCTTTGGGTGATCATGTCTAGGCAGAAGATTATCCCGCAGTAGGTTACTATTGCTTTCTGCGGTAGACTGGTTGCCATCCAATGTTACAGAACACAATCTGTTTTATTATTTAACTCTTAACGAGGGAATAGACAGGTTAATACCTTTCCCAAGGGTATTTGAGCGTAAGTGATTGCAAGGGATTCAACTGGAATTCGAACTCGGCTCACTGATTTGCCGTTCCGAGCCGATATCCACTGCACCACAACGCACATCCGGCACCGTTAGTACACGGTTAAAAGCTGAAACCTCAGGTTTTATTCTTTCTGCGCATGACCAATGCATACTAATTAGAAAAAAGAAGGTTATGTGGCATTTTGTTAAAATGATTGTCTGTACCCTTTTTGAATTATGCCCAGGACTCCAATCAGCCAATTAAGTGCCGTATGGCATACAAGCATCAGCAATCATGTCCTTTCGATCCACGTTCGACAAGAAAGCAGAAGATTTTCCCGAACTAGATTGCCATTTCTTTCTGTGTTAGGCTGTAGAAACCCAACCTGCTCTGCCATAGCAGGAAGGAGAAAAATAAATTAATACCTTTCCCAAAGGTTATTTTTCGCGTAAGTGAATGCGACGAATTCAACTGGAATCCGTAGATAATTTTTTTTCAGTTTTAAGAACTTTATATTTAATTATTTTATTATATTATTAATGTCGTTGACCCGGTTAAGACTCCAGCAAGAAATAATGCAAACACCAAAATAGAAAATAACGATATATATATATTAAACACAGCAAAATACAAATATGTGGAACTCTGGTAGTAGAACGATAAATACGGCTTAGGAAGTAATACTAGAACTGGGACTTGCAATTGTCGTACGGTAGCAGTCCTGTCTACCTTTGCCTGTTGCTCTCCGCTGATCTGTTTTGCTGATCTGCTTTTGCTGATCTCTCACACTGACCTTGCTGAGCTCTTGATCTCTGATCTCCTCTTGTGAGGGGAAGTATATGTAGTTGTAAGAAGAGTTCAATCCGTTGTAATGGGTGATGCCCCCAATGACAATTAATCAGTGAGAAGATATTTTTCATGTTTTTTTCACTATGTCTACTTTATTATTATTATTATTATTATTATTATTATTATTATTATTGCTTCTATGTGCGTTGTGGTGCAGTGTATATCGGCTCGGAACGAGAAATCGGAGAGCCGAGTTCGAAATCTAGTTGAATTAAGCGCAAATACCCTCGGGAAAGATATTAATCCGTCTATTTCCTCGAGCTATGGATTAAATAACAAAACAGGTTGGGTTCTATAGTTTTGGTTGGCAACCAGTCTACTGCAGAAAGTAATCGCGAAATGTGAGAAAAACTCTTGCCCTATCAGCCATGTCTTTCGAGACTGGATCGCCGAAGCATGTAACTGACTGACTATTACAACAACAACTAGTCCTAGTATTAAAATATCACACAATACATTTAATCTTGTTGCTTAACGTACTTTTTACGCTAGACGCTTTCTCGTTTAAGTTTTAATTAAAATTATGCATACAATATGACTATGTTAAAAATAAATTTCATCCATGTATTCGACCCAGACAAATATTTATTTCATGAAAGGCCCCAACAAATTTCGTTATGTTACCGTTTGAGCAGTGCCTGACCCCACTCAACAGTCACCTCTATCATTGAGGTTTTCTATTTAGTAAGTAAAAAACCTCAATGGTAGGGGTGACTGTTGATATTCCTTTGGAGCCTGTCTAGAAAACTGAGATGAACAGTGGAGATGCCTGACCATATGTGACAGCAGTATTCCATGCACGGACGGATGGTTGATTTGTATATGTGCAAGATGGATTCAGGCGGAAAAAATCATCCTGGCCCGACACAGTGATCTAACCTTCCTAGCAGTGAATTTAGCTATTGACTCAATGTAATGATGGTTGATTTGTATATGTGCATGATGGACTCAGGCGGAAAAAATCATCCTGGCCCGACACAGTGGCCCAAACTTCCTAGTAGTAGATTTGCTCGAGGGTTCCCCGAGTTCTTAAATGCAGGGACCACAGAAGATGACTGCAGGAAAACAGGAAGCAGTAAGGCAGTAATTATAGAGTTTAGAGAAGACAGAAGAGAGTTCAGGGGCACATTTCTTAAGGACAATGACCGGGGTTCCATCACTTCCACTCGACTTATGGGGGTCAAGTTTTGATATTACCTTAGATACCAGTGACGGGGTAATGTAAACATCACTTACCTACATACATTAAATATAGAATTTTGTGAACAACCCTTAATGGTTTTATTGGTTATATATTTTTTACAGACCATCGAAGATGACACAGATGAAAAAGAGGACGTCAAAAATTCCACCGAAAGCTTAGGAAACAGAAGAAATGACAAAGAAGAAGGAAAACTCGAAGAAGCTTATAAAAATTCCACTGAAAGCCTAGAAGGCAAAGAAAATCATTCAGGTGAAGAAAAAGGTGAAGAAGCCTTGCAAAGCAGAGAAAATTACCCAGCAGAAGTGAAAGATGAGGAAAATTTACAAGATCCCACAGAGAGTCTAGAAAACAGAGAAAATGACTCAGAAGAGAAAAACAATGAAACTTTTAAAAACTCCGCAGAAAGCAAAGAAAGTAGAGAAAATATCACTGAAGAATGGGAAAACGAAGAAGCAATTAACAATTCCACAGAAAGTTTCGAAAGCGGGAAAATTGACTCAGAAGAACAGAAAGACGAAGAAGACTTCAAAATTTCCATTGAAAGTTTAAAATCAAAAGAAAATGATTCAGATGAAGCGAAAGGCGAAGAGACTTTAAACAATTCTGCAGATGACCTAGAAAATAAAGAAAATGGTTCAGAGGAAGAGAAAGGCGAGGAGACTTTAAACAATTCTGCAGATGACCTAGAAAATAAAGAAAATGGTTCAGAGGAAGAGAAAGGCGCGGAGACTTTAAACAATTCTGCAGATGACCTAGAAAATAAAGAAAATGGTTCAGAGGAAGAGAAAGGCGAGGAGACTTTAAACAATTCTGCAGATGACCTAGAAAATAAAGAAAATGGTTCAGAGGAAGAGAAAGGCGAGGAGACTTTAAACAATTCTGCAGATGACCTAGAAAATAAAGAAAATGGTTCAGAGGAAGAGAAAGGCGAAGAGAATTTAAACAATTCAGCAGATAAAAAAGAAAATAAAGAAAATATTTCAGAGGAAGCGAAAGGCGAGGTGATTTTAAACAATTCTGCAGATAACCTAGAAAATGAAGAAAATGGTTCAGAGGAAGAGAAAGGCGAGGAGACTTTAAGTAATTCTGCAGATAACGTAGAAAATAAAGAAAATGGTTTCGATGAAGAGAAAGGCGAAGAGACCTTAAACCATTCTGAAGATAACCTAGAAAATAAAGAAAATGGTTTTGAGGAAGAGAAAGGCGAAGAGACTTTAAACAATTCTGCAGATAAAAAAGAAAATAAAGAAAATATTTCTGAGGACGAGAAAGGCGAAGCGACATTAAACAATTCTGCAGATAACCTAGAAAATAAAGAAAATGGTTTCGAGGAAGAGAAAGGCGAGGAGACGTTAAACAATTTTGCAGATAACCTAGAAAATGAAGAAAATGGTTTCGAAGAAGAGAAAGGCGAGGAGACTTTGAACAATTCTGCAGAGAAAAAAGAAAATAAAGAAAATATTTCAGAGGAAGAGATAGGCGAGGAAACTTTAAACATTTCTGTAGATAACCTAGAAAATAAAGAAAATGGTTCAGAGGAAGAGAAAGGCGAGGAGACTTTAAACAATTCTGTAGATAACCTAGAAAATAAAGAAAATGGTTCAGAGGAAGAGAAAGGCGAGGAGACTTTAAACAATTCTGTAGATAACCTAGAAAATAAAGAAAATGGTTCAGAGGAAGAGAAAGGCGAGGAGACTTTAAACAATTCTGTAGATAACCTAGAAAATAAAGAAAATGGTTCAGAGGAAGAGAAAGGCGAGGAGACTTTAAACAATTCTGTAGATAACCTAGAAAATAAAGAAGTGGAAGAAGAAGAAGCAGAAGAAGAAGAAGAAGTTGAAGAAGAAGAAGAAGAAGAAGAAGAAAGAACACAAAATAAAGAAAAATCATTTGAAAAAACAAAAAATAGTAATGATATAAGTGAGGATGTTGATGAAGAAATAAAAGAAAAGGAACACAATAATGTTAACAACCCAGATGAGATACAAAGTAGAGAAGCAGTTAAAGAAAAGGAAGACAAAGAAAAGGAAGACAAAGAAAAGGAAGACAAAGAAAAGAAGGAAGGAAACGAGAAAAAAGAAAATGTCGTGCTTGAGCGTGAAGAAAAAGAAGGAAGCGGAAGTCGAGAGACGTTTACAAAACTAGAGAGTTCCTTGCAACAAAAGGACGGCATAGAGATCACAAAAATTGGCAATCAGCGAAAGGACTTTGATGATAACAATCAAGAGAGGATAGACAATCAAGTTAAAATAATAGACGCGGAGGAAAATATTATGGAGGATTTCATAAACGCGGAGCAAAATTTAAATTCAGATTCCGGAAAGGACAGAAACAATATGTTTGCTGGAACAGTAAGTCATAAAAGTGATATAGCTGAAAACTTATTCGAGAATGCTGGTCGTGTGGAAGAGATTAGAGACAGCCGAAACGATATGATGAAAGTGAATGACGTAGAGGATCAAGCGGAAAATGCCTTGAATAGCAGACATAATTTAATGGATGATAAAGGCGAAAAAGTGGTACCTAAAATGGATGAGGTGTTCGACGGTACTGAAGTCGCACTTGATAAGAGAGAAGATACAAAAGAACACCTCGTTGATCAAATGATAAATATAGCGGAAGATGAGAGAGACAACAGAATAAATATGACTGAAGATGAAACAGACAGACGAAGTGATACAACCGTAAATGTAACGGACGTAAGGAATATTATGATCAACAATCTAATCGGCCATATTGGAAACAGAATTGCTGGTATCAGAAATGGTAATCAGGCCAGAGGAAAAGGCGATAGAGAATCGAAGTTTGAAACAGACGACAGGATCAGAGAAGAAAAAATAGATATGTTTGATTCGATGAAAGACATTACAGAAAGCATGGTGGTTAATTTAGCTGATGAAATGCCTGGGGAATCATTACGACGTGACGTGATAGATGATGTGAGAGAGGTGAATGAAAACATCAGGGATAATAATATTTTGGAGGATGTAGTTAGACAACGAAATAAAATTGATGCAGACAGGTTTGAAAAGGAATCTGTGCAGGGTACTTCGAATAATAATGCTGATTTAGTGCCAAGCAGAATGGAAACAGATTTTGTTAAAGATATAGTTAAGGCCAGAAAAGAGGTTATCGCTGATGACATGGGTCACACGACTGCAGAAATACTTGACAGAAAAGAACCAATAAATTTAATCGAAAGAAGACAAAACCCGGTACACAATATTGGAGATCAGGTTGAAGGTTTCTTGGAGACTGTTGTCGACAGGAAAACAGATTCAATTGTGTCTAGCAAAAAAGCAGACAATGCAGTAGAAAGAGCGACCGCGGACATTGCAACTGATATTCTGGAGAGTTTTTCGGACAATAGGGAAAAAGGTATAACTAATACACTGAAAGAGAGAATTGTTTCGGGACAAGACGTAACGGAAAGACGTGGTCCCATTTTTGGGGAGGTAGGAGATAATACAGAAAATATTTTCGAAACAAGAATTGGCAGCCATCTTGAAAATGAGGACAAAGTTAGCACGATTCAACAGGCCGAGGCCAGAAAACAAAATATAGTTAAAGATTTGGGTGATAATAGAAACGAGATGTTTTCCGATTTCGAGTTGAAAGACATAAATTCTGTCGATAGAGAATTTGGTAAAACGCCGGAGGCAAAAAGCAAGAATGACGAGCAGATTTCTTCGTCAAATTTTCATCCAAAACAAGCTATAGTTTCAACAGAAAAAATGGATGAGGAAATTTCGAGAAGAAAACGTGACACTAATATACGGAATGATTTTAAAATGAGACTTACAAAGGAAAAAGACATTTTGTGGCCAGAAGCGGCTGAAATGTGTGAAGAGTCTCTCTTGTTTTGGTTGCAACCAACGGAAGGGGCTGAAAAAACGAGAGGTAAGATTTTTTAATGTCAAAAACAGAAATTAATAAGAAACATTACGAATATATATATATATATATATATATATATATATATATATATATATATATATATATTTACAACACTAATTTTAAAAAAAATTTTGAATGAACAATGACTGTAAACAGTGATGCCCTAAATAATACTAAAACACTTTCATGCTTCGCAGGCCCGCGCGCACGCGCGCACACACACACACGCACACACACACACACACACACACACACACATATATATATATATATATATAGAATAATATATATATATATATATATATATGTATAGAATAAAAAGTGTGAGAGGCCGTGAACGTTTAGTTTAAAGTGTATATTGATTGTTGTATAAAGATATTATACATATGATATTTTAAGTGTCCATAATGGTATTTGTGACGCTACACGTGTTTCGAGTCTAAGATTGACTCTTCAGAAATTTGTGGCTTTACATATCGAGTTCCTTTTGTTTCTAATATATATATATATATATATATATATATATATATATATAATAGAATCTTGAATAAGTTTTTGCTGATTTTTCATGAAAAGTAATGTTTTATTTACAAAAATTAGTAAGAAACATGTCACTGAAAGTACTGTCCACCGCTAGCCACTACTTTTTCTCATCTTTCTAGCAGAATCTGAATTCCACGTCAGAAAAACGGCATATCAGAAAGTTTCAGTTATTAAGAATATATATATGAAGAAAAGTGTGTAAAAAGTTAAGAAAAGAAATAATCTTCAAACACAGTACTATAAATTTATTATTGAATATAAATAGAATCTTTGTTTTTTTAAATTGAAAAAATAATTTAGAAATTTTCACGCAAAGTTCTCATGAAAAATGTCTTGATTTTTTTTAGAACACGAAAGAAATGAATTCAATATAATGTGAAACGCATGTGTAAATTCATCACGTGAAAATCCACTATTTACCTTATTTCATGTCTATTGTTCTTATATGTGTTTAATTTACGGTTTCGACGACTACGTTTGTTTATGTCTCGCTTGGGGGATTTTTCTTGTATTTAAGCCGTATTAAGTTTCTTATTGTTAAATTTAACAGAGTATTATAATCAATAAACAAAATTTGGATAGTTTTACAAATCCATTGGTAATGTTATATTTTGCAGCTCTCGCCGCTCTTCAGACCAAATTCGTACAACTATGAATGGTTCAAATTCATCAACACAAAGTGAAATGAAATAGAAAATGGAAAAAGAGAAAAAAAATTTTAAAAAAATTGTTGTATGGTGGGAGCCGTGAAATATTAATATTACCAATGGATTTGTAAAAATATTCAGCTTTTGTTTATATATATATATATATATATATATATATATATATATACAGCCATCCGCAGACAGATCTGTTTAGCAGCTCATCAGTGCAGTTAGACATCCGATTGCTTTCAGCATTCGGCGATTCTGGGATATGGGCTATGGGCGCTTGGTAGAACAAAGTAAACTTTTAGCGTGTGATATAGCATTTAGACATACACAAGAATATATATATATATATATATATATATATATATATGTGTGTGTGTGTGTGTGTGTGTGTGTGGAGAGATTTTATGGCACTAATAAACTCTTTGCGATTATTTCGATTTTTTTATTGGTTATTTAATCCGGTGAATAATTTTGGTAAGGACTTGTTCGTAATCAACCATTTTTATCCTTGAAAATGAGTTGACAAAAAATCAGAAACTACGTCGTTTTGAGTCCTGCATGCAACTGCTTATTTGTAACTGTAATGACTAAAATTAGGTAATCAAAGAAATCGAACACCGATGAACCAATCTATTTTAGAATTAAATGAACTGAATATTTTTTTTACTCTCGCTTCTCTTATTGAACATTTTGTCTTATCCTTGCAGAACGAAGATCCCCAAGACTTCATAAGCGTTGCATCGTACAATGCAAGGAACACTGTATCCGATTCCCGAACCAGAATTCAATTATCATTCCCAAAGTCGGTCGTATGAACCTGGAAAAACATGGACTGCAAGAGACGACCAGATGCGCCAATCTTTGTGGTCGCTTTTGTCAATAGTGGGCGTCTGAAAACATCTCTTTTCATGAACGATCCTTGCTTTAATCTTCTTTAAAACAAACCTATCTTCGTGCCTCCGCACTATAGACGATTGCCGAAGAGATTCAGGACAATTTACAGTATTTTTGGACGCGGTCAACGCTAAAGAAATGTACATTTTTCATTTAGTTGTTCCTAAACAAATGCAAACGGACTAACGACATAACCGTCGACACACAAGGTAAAAAATACACAAGACTCGTTTCTGGCAATTACTTGCATCCATTGCCGATAGAAAGGGCAAAGTACAATAGCCGCACATAAATACATTCAGCCAAATAAGTTTAATTAAGTTAAACCGAAAGGTTCCGTCCCCATGGTTTTGCATTTATCCAATTTTCGATGTTCGGATCAAAATCTAAACTTGTTTATAAATGGGACTTTGTCTGTGTGTGTGTGTCTGTGTGTATCCGTTACCTATAGACTCCAAAACGGCTGAACCGATTTTCTTGAAAATTTACACAGTCGTACAATAAGCGTCTGCGAGTGTTCTTAGCTAAGTTTGATGTCGAGGTACCCCAGATAAATATTGAAAATCGATAATCGAAAAAATCGGGTTATAGAAGGAGTGGTCCAATTTTAATCAAATTTGATACACTCATAGACAAAGACATAAGAAACTATATTCAGAGTTTTCAAGGTTACAGTTCTTACAATAATGCAGAAAATCGATAATATATGTATATATAAACGGCAAGATGTTTGTGTGTGTGTCTGTTTATCTGCCTGTATATCTGTATTTTTTTTTTCAGCCTTTTTATTTTAGTTTTTGCTTTGGGTTTGGCTCTAAGTAGGTATAATTGTAGTTCTTAGTCTCAGCCATGATACCATTTACTCAGAGGACTTATTTAGCCTTCAAAATTCAGTTTACAACGAAAACACTTATTTGATATCGATACCAGGAAATCAAAATTTGACATACATCCATTTATTTTTCTTTCAGTCTACGATTTCGCTTTAACTGGAAACAACTATTGCTTTTTAGTCTTTTGTGCCAACGTCCGAAAAGTCTGAACTCCAGGACCATGGATTAGTTTTAAAGCTTTCATTACGCCCGAGCAACGAAGGGCTATACTGCTAGTTGTTAATAAACTGATCATTAATATTCTCTTTCTTCCTTCAAGTACTTTTCAACTGTCTTAGTCATTTTCAAGAACTGTGTAGTGAACGTGACAAGATTCCGTTGGCTACAAACATTCAGAAAGCCTAAAATTATAAATCAATTAGTGATATGATGTGTAGTGGTATTAAGCGTACCTTAGATGTGGTACAATGACAGAAATATAGGAGCACCCAGTGAGGATCGAACTCACTATTCAGTTGTAATTAACTTTGCGAGACAAGCTTGTTAACCATTACACCACGCCGAGGTGCCCATTTGTAGCGCTAAATGTTTATATAAGAATAACTCATGATAACTGATGCAGTGTTTTGGAAATCGTCTCGCTCCTAAAACCGTTACGTCACTGTTAATGATTTAAAATTTTCGGTTTTCTTAAAATAGATGTTGTCAACACAATGCTGTGTACCACAACGAAACAACATGTTTCTTGAAAGTGACTGAAACAGCCAAAAGTACTTAAACAACAGCAGATCAAACACAGTTTCGATTCAAATCTATGACCGCTTATTCGAAAATTGGAAAAATTAAAAAAAATACTTTAACAGGCAGCTGACTGAATCGGATGAATACATGCTACCTAAATCTACCTTATTTAAATATACTCAGGTAGACATATACAGACGTGCGTGTTGCCATAGAAAATAACGCGGAAAGAAAGAGAAGCAGAGGGTGTAGGGGTAGATGACATAGAAACAAAGTCTCAAATGAACAGATTGAAAGAATCCTTAACAAAATCTGACTTCTTCCTGTTTTGGTCTGATTTGAACGACCCAATGAACCGAGACGAAGGGGATAAACAAACGTATTGGGCTTTAGTTTCACACATGGTCACATGCAATTCCACGGAAACGTACTCACGTACACCACACGCGCACACACAACATACAAATACACACATATGCATAAAGGCAAGCACATACATGCAACCACACATACACAAGCGCGCACAGTAACAAAATCTACAAGCACAGAAACATACACATATCCATAAACACAAGAACGCAAAACGCACACACATACATCTGTGAGTATATACATAACACACACACACACACACACACACACACACACACACACACACGTGTGTGTGTGTATGTGTTCGATAAAAATGTAGTTTTAACATGTGCTATATTCATGGGTAAACTGCTCAATATCAGTGTGTATATAGAAGCGGGGACATTGAGGTTCGCACCGTGTGGCAACAGTCTGTTTCAATTCAGTCTTCAAACAAAAAGATTGCATTCAATCATGTTAATGTGGGCACCTCAACATGGTGTAATGGTTAGCAAGCTTATCTTGCTAGCACCTAATACAACTAAGTAGTGAGTTCGATCCTCACTGGGTACCCCGTACCTTCGGCCTTGCGCCACATCTAAGTGGTGGTTAGAAAATCAGCAACCATGAGTTAATGTTCACACACACACATATTTATTAGTTAATTCACTTTATTCTAAGTAAAGATGCAAACTAACTCTAATCAAGATATATATATATATATATATATATATATATATATGTAAAAATATACTCAGCTATAATCTGAGATTAAGGACAGAGTGGTTAAATAAAAAGAAGAAAAGAGGAAAACTGTATTTAAATCGCTTACGCGATCATCACAGGACGAAACACGTAGGCATTTTAAATACAGTTTTCCTCTTGTCTTCTTTTTCTTTAAGCGCGCGTGCGCGCACACACACACACACACACATATATATATATATATATATATATATATATATATAATAAACACACTTATATCACAACTGCTATTAGACTTTCAACCCACTATAGGGTTCTTCTGGCTCAGCTGATATATATTTATTCACATATTCATTTTTGCAAACATTCAGTGTTTAAATAACGGATGTTTTCTTGACAAACACGCATGTATGTTTATTTTTCTATCATGTTTGCTAATAAATATTCTTTAGTGTGTATGTATTTATTTAGAATGGCGGATCTCTGTTTAGAAATTGGGAAAGGTTAGTAGACATTATTATTGCGAAGTTTCCTGCTGGTGCAGTCAGCAAACTTCGTTCCTCCCGTAGAACTTCTACTGATTTGTTGTTTCCACTAAACACCATTCAATATTCGGTTTCAAATATTTATTTTCTGTTATTATGCAAACGTATTTGTGTAGATACTTCTTTTTTTATCTATTCACCATGCGCAAGGCGATAATGCCACTAAGACAGAAGGAACTACTCTGGGTGAAAGAGAATGATGAAAAGATTTCAGAAGGAACTGAAAAACAATCGTAAACGGGAAACAAAGGCTAAGCCTCTACTTCCTTTCACCCACCAAGAAAAAATATTAGAAGTGTGATCTGGACGATAGACGAATGTATCTACATTTTCAGACGAAAAAAATAGTGAATATAATTTCAGGGCTCTGAGGAAGACGAGCGGCGATAATCTGGTTCATATTTAAAGACAATCTTCAGATTATATATATATATATATATATATATATATATATATATATATATATATATATAAGAAAAATTAAGGCAGACACGTTATTTCATGGTGAATCGGAAGTATAGGCACTGTATGCAAAGGATACTCTCCTTTGGATTCTTCTATACCCACACTCCATGCTGATATATATATATATATATATATATATATATATATATATATATATATATATATATATCGAATAAAGGAATAGGGTTGTTCCAACGAGAGTAATTAGTATAAAATAAAAAATGTGAGAAGCTGTGAACGTTTTCTTTAAAATATATATTTATTGTTTGGTATTCATACAAGTTATGGAGTATTAATTTGTCATGATTTGTGCGACACGTGTTTCGAGTCTAAAATTGACTCTCTTCAGGCGAACAAATTCGTTGTTTTACGTTTGGGTTTCTCTGAGTATCTGAGTATTATATATATATTTATAGATATATATATATGCAATTTGTTATATATTATATTATTTACATATTATATAAGCGCGGTACTTATTTGAAAGCGCTCAATATCAGTGATAGAGCTGACATATTCATATATATGCCAAGCCCCATACGGTTAGCATATAGTTATGTTTGTGTGAGCCCCGGTGGGTGGACTCGCGCGTGTGTGTCTCTGCATACATCAATGGGTGTACAAGTGTGTATCTATGTCTGTGTTTGTCACGACGACAAATTTTCCTCCCAATTTTCCCCCCACTTCCACAAAAATACACCAATATACGCAGCCCTACATATAACCAATTTTTAAAAAAAATAACCAGTTTGTCTGACCATCGCATAAGCGTGAAACCCAGAGTCACAAACTCACATCTATCTATCTATCTATCTATCTATCTATCTATCTATCTATCTATCTATGAGCCTTCTAGGTGACCAAAAGCAAACTGAAATGAAAAAAACTGATAACAATTAAGAAAAGATATAGAAAACGAGAAAATTAAACAAATTGGGAAAACTGAAAATGGTCGATAGGTCAGAGTTCAACCGAAGTTGTAACCATCAACTGATCGAGGCCTAGGCGATTAAGACAGATCAAAAATGCTTCATGGCGTCACACCCAAAAAGACAATGTTCAGCCCGTTACTTAAGTTTCACGCTCCCGCGATCATCAGGCGTCCACGAACCTTTTGCTCACTTGACCATCGCGCGATTTATATACATATACATATATATATATATATATATATATATATATATATATATATATATATGTATATTAAAACACATCATTAATTCAATGTATTCTAAGTAAATGCACCTCAACTTTAAACAAGATGAAAAAGCTATGAAAAATATAATGCCCTATATTATATATAACGGTGTTTTTTAACCTTTTTTGCTCAGTACACCTTTTTTACCGTATGTAAGAATTTCATCCTCCCTCAGTGATTATCCAATTCAAATGGTTTAATCCAAATAATATGCGTATATTATTGAACATTTTAATTCTTTTACATATCATACTTACATATGATACTTAATGACTGCAACTAAAGACATAGAATAGGAAAAGATTTTCTTTATTACAGACTAATCAACTTTTTGCCTGACTTTAATACCGCGAAGTGTCATGATTGTTCAAAGATATTTTCAGATAATTAATTCCTTCATTTACTGTAACAGTCATTATTCCTTTATTCGTTTTGCAGGACCAAAAAATAAAAGCCCGTCTTTTAAGACAGACTATAAGAGGCTGTCTTTTAAGAAAGGTGGAACAACGGAAAAAACCGCATCGACCGAAATATCAACAATATCAGTGTAACCCGGATATAAGAGAGTTGTCGGGAACGGATGAAAGTTATCTTATATCCGGGTTTCTCTTATATCTGGTGTTGATCTATTTTATATACATTACCACAGACTCTAAATTGGTACCAGAGAAAACATCTCTTATATCCGGGTTTCTTTTATATCAGGGTCTCTTATATCCTGCTTATACTGTATATATGTATATATGTATATTACGATGAATATGACAGAAATGGAATATTTGATTTATAACTTAATTTAGTTTGAGCAACATTTTTACATTTTCCGTTTGATAAGAATAAGGAAGTGCAAAATTGTCCCTATTGCCTGTGTCCCAATCGTTTTTGGCGATTTCTTTAGCTATTTTCAAGGGGATTTATTTTTAGGGGTTATTAATCTCTTTTCACGTTTGACTGTTTAACATGTAGATTTTGTGCATGTTGAATAACAACAGCGTTCATCCCGAGCTTCGCTGAATAAAAACGACATTTGAAAATTTAATCAAATATTCCTTGTCTGTTATATTCAACGAAACATTATATATATATATATATATATATATATATATATATATATATATATATATATATGAAATTATTTGTGTGAACATTATTTTTGATCAATACTCGTATTTAAGTAGATATTCTGTTTATAATCAAACAGTATTATATATTATTTCTAACTGCCTGATTATTTACGATAAATTTTTGTTACGAAAATGTGCATCATTCGGCAGGATTCGAACCTGCGATCCCTATCAACATAGGGAAAGCCACCAATTGATCTGGCGCATCTTAGACTTCTCGACCACGAATGGCCAACAGTCTAAACGAAGTCAAATCAAGTTCGACTCCTGCCGAATGACACACATTTTCGTAACAAAAATGAATCGTAAATAATCAGGCCGGTAGAAATAAATATATAATACTGTTTGATTATAACAGAATATCTACTTAAATACGAGTATCGATCAAAATAATGTTCAAACAAATCATTTCAAATTCTCTGTTTGTTTATAACCATTTCATCAATCTTCATTAATTTCCGTACTATATATATATATATATATATATATATATATATGATTAGAATAAGTAAAGAACTGGTAGGAAAAGTGTCTTTAACATATGCTTTAGTTTAATAAGCTTCTTCAGAGTTTTGTTAAGACAATAATTTAAAAATTAAAAAATAGTTTTTTTAAATCATTCTCTTCAATGTTTGAAGAAGCTTATTAAAGTGAAACATGTTAGATGAAAGACAACTTTTATACCCATTTTTTACTATTCATCGTGTTTTATTTCAATCCATATATTCAACTCATATATATATATATATATATATATATATATATATATATATATATATATATACTAGCGCCCAAAATTAGGGAACAAAAATGAAAACTTCAGTATCGCCAAAACTAATCATCGAAATTGCATAGAATTTTCACTGATAGTAGACATACACCTTCCAACATTCGATGGGTTTCTCAAGGATCTCAATTCATTGCTCCTCGAGATAATTCATCACGAGCTTCGCCTTATGGCACGGAGAATTATCCTGCATAGTTACGGGAGTGCCGATGCCACAATATGGCAACACAGGAACAACGTGGCGTTCTAATAAATATTTTATATACTCCAGCACTTACTCTCGTATTTAACCGTACAAGAGGCGAAGTTCCTAGCGCAGAAATCATTCCAAAGATCATTACATTGCCTCCACCATACTTTACTGTTTTCTTGGTACAATTCTTATTCATTGCTTCACCAGTTAGTCTTTGCACATATTACTTGCCATCACTCCCAAACAAATTGAACTTTAATTCGTCACTGAAAAAACTTTGGATCAACCAGCTTCTGACCAAAGTACATGCTTCTTCGCGAATGCAAACCTTGCAATTTTGTTTTTGCTGCTGACCGGTGGCTTTTTCTCAGGACAGCGTGCAAATAGGCCAATTTCGTGAAATCGTCTTGCCAGAGTTTATCTTGAAACTTTGATGTCGTATTTAATGTTTTCAGAAATATTTCCTGCAGTTCGAAAACGATCTTTCAATGCGAGGCAGTGCCTTATCCTGTCCTGCCTGGTAGTTGTTTTTCGAGGTCGACCAGGTTTCTTCTTGGTTAAGCTACTGCTGTCATTATATAATTTCAAAACTTTGCTAACAACACGGTTTACCTTGTCAGCAATTTGTTGTACGTTATTATTATTCTTTCTAAGTTTAATAATCTCAAATTTCATAGAAGAATCCAGTTTCTTTCGTAGAGATATGGCAGAAACTCTTGCAGCAATATTTACGTATGCCGTATATTGTCAGTATTTGACTCAACATTACTGACTGAGATTGTTTGCACAGTAGAAGACAATATTCGTAAATACAAAAAGGGTTTTCAATTTTTTTCGTTTGAAACTGGAGCTATGCAATCTTCCTGCAATGCTCACATGACACAAAAATTTTAATGTTCATATTATATATACACGTGTGTGTGTGTGTGTGTGTGTGTGTGTGTGTGTACAGTACCAAGAATAGATTTAAACAGATATTGTCATATCTGACTGACAAGTTGTGGCTGTTTAATTTTTTCAGTTTTCGAATAAAATTGCGCATAAACTATCCAAAATTCATGTTTTGTTCTGTTTGTGTAGGACATAGGAATCAACACTAAATGGTAATTGTCCCTTTCAACGGTCAAGCTTAAGGTGGAAGACTGACAATCACCATGAAGTTTTGATCGTTATGTCCAAGACTCTACAATTACTAACGCTCTCTCTCCGATATTAAACACTTTTACACTATATATATATATATATATATATATATATATATATATATATATATATATATATAATCTCAAATTTAGTAGAAGAATCCAGTTTCTTTCGTAGAGACATGGCGGAAATTCTTGCAGCAATATTAAACAACAGTCAGATTCTTTATCTTTACCAGCGCTCATAAGAAGAACGGATGATCAAACTTTAACCTTAACTTTTTGTTCATTATTCCCTAATTTTGGCCACATGAAAAACAGTAAATATGTAATAAATTCCTTTCTATTGTTTTCTGTAATCTGAAACCTAGCGACATTGTTGGGTGGGAGGGGGTTGTATGTCTACTATCAGTGAAAGTTTCACGCAATTTCGAATGTTAGTTTTGGAGATACTGAATTTTTCATCTATATATATATATATATATATATATATATATATTAAATGTATGTGTGTGTGTTATATGTCAAAGAATTTCATTGTCTGAAAATTTCTTAGAGAAGATTTCGATTTTTGAACTTTGCTTCAACTGTATAATATTATTTCTTATTAGAATTTGATCATTTTGAAAGATTAACTGATTTGACTTTTTGCCCCAAGGCAAGCTCTGCTATTTTAATCTGGCATAAGGCAATCAATTTTTTTACTCACTACTGTAGTAAAAAAAGTTGTCACAGTAAATCCACAGTAAAGTACTCTGATTATCTAATTCTTTTGTACATTATGCAGAGTTCTCACAAAAAATAAAAATATATTTCACATAAAATACGTCTTTTCTCATTTGGTTTTATAAAATTTGTTCGAAATTTTAATAATACATGAATTCTGTTTAAAAGTTGGAATAGATTTCACTCCTTGTTTCTGCTTTTGAAACGTGTTCTGTGCAAGCAGGCAATAAATATGCAAGATGTAGACCAACACCCATCAAGATCCGAAAAAAAAAAAGAAAAATTCCCTCTTATTTCAAATCCGTTAAACTCACAATAAGCCGACGACTTATCAGCTGATTGTTTTGAAAACCGAAAAGAATATTTCTTTTTTGTTTTTTTTATAATCATATCGCCCCAAGCAAGGCATTTAACTGCCACTGTTTTGCAGGGGGTTACATAGAAGGAAAGTTATCAGAAAGAGTGACTGGTTATAGGGGGTGTCAGGAAGTGAATAAGAAAAGGATGAGAATACTGATAAGAGTGGACTGGACGGAGAAAGGAGCATGAGAGAGAGGATGCAGGTTAGTGAGATAGGAGATGACTATTGACTTTACATTTAAATTTTTGGAGATTATAGCTGTCGGGAAAGCAAGCAAATGGAAGGGAATTCCACAGGTGGGAAGTGCGAGAAAAGAAGCTGTTAGAGTAGAATTTGCGTTTACATTTTATTGGTTTCACAGTAAAAGGCAAAAATGGTGAAAAATAACGTACCAATTTATATGAGTGCATCTCCAGATTCATCAGTTTACGCTCTATTTTCCTAAAGAGAATGTACATCTAATTTAACTGAAAATGAATCCGTCAAGATCCTACAATAAAAGAATTGTATCATTTTCTTCAACTTACGTTTGGTTACAGATTTTCATGATATTCGATTGGCAAATTAAGTAGTTATGAAACTACTGACTATACTTTGCTGGTCTTTTCATCTGGTTTTCCATTTTTCTGATTTCAGTCTTGATTGTGTTTACGATTCCTAACAAGTGGGTCTGTGCAGTCAAAAATAACAAAATATTTATATCGAAATACTGTTTAAAATGACGGCAATATATAAATTGATGTACCTTCTATTAATTATCTGACATTAAGATATCATAAAAAATATAATAATCTAAACTCCTGAGCTTGACAGGAGGGAAACATATACAGTGTTCTAAGAAAAGATTTTAGCCAGGAGAATAAACTACATCCAATTCCAAAATTTAATTCCGACTTAATTTTAATTTACATTCATCTGACCAAATTACAGACTGTCAAAACTCAATATTTGCTTGCAAATTCTCTCGCATAGTCCATACGCTTGTTCTTGTTAACCTCTAAAATAAAGAGCTTTTTGCAATTCTTCTTTGATAACCAAGCTCTTTCAGAGACCTTCTTACCGTGTATTGTGACGGATTCATTAGGGGCAGAACGACATAAAGCTGCTCTTTAGTTAACTCTTTATTAATGAATGTCTAAAAGCGGATATATACAACAGCAAAGAAGGGGCACAACTCCGTGATATCCGGAAGTAGTCTATAACAATCATTCTAAATATATTCTTCCAGGAAAAGAGAAGATCGTCAATGATATTGTGTTTTAATTTTTAAAGATTGTAGGTAGCAAGTAAGCAAGTTCGAGAGAAAAATAATTATTACGATTTAGTGCAACAGTAAAACAGTGAGACTGTATTAGCAATTTAGTAATACGCTCCTGTGTGCATATATATATATATATATGTGTGTGTGTGTGTGTGTGTGTGTGTGTGTGTGTGTGTGTGTGTGCATGTGTGTGACAGTTAAACTGAAGGACTCAAATAGATATTACGCTTTCTCCGGCGAAATGCGTCTTTGCTGAAAAATATCTTACACTTACTCTTATTATCTTAACTTTTGTTTCGGATAATACACATCGTACACACACACACGTATATATATATATATATATATATATATATATATATATATATATATAGTAAATCTGCTTATAAGGCCAGAATAATCATGGAATTGTTCATTTTTGCCTTTTGACCTCTTATGGTGGGAAGTCAGACTATTTATCTATATTTAGTCATTGTACAGTAATTTTTTTCAAGTGATATTTACTTCTTCATCTCATGTTAAATGCAGTCAGGAATTTGTCTAAAACAAGTTGAATTTCATGAGCTGTCTCCCCTTGATTAAAGCGACGACGACACAAATAACAGGAAAAATTCACCTCTGCCCGGACAATCAATAATTTTCAGAATTTCGGGATAGAAAACAATTCCGGTAGAAAATCCTGGAAAAGCAATCTCGCCAAAAAGGTTGCTAGACTGTATGATACACCCGTTCAATTAAGTGAGAACATAATTTTGACCAGAAATTCGAAATTACGCGTTACCCTTTGGGCTCTTTTCATTCTGAAATATTTTCAATTAATCCTAAAACAAATAGTACCAACTATTTACAAGTAAAAAATGAATATAAATGGAAAAAAAATCTTATTTTTATTTCTGTGTTGATATTTACGCTAATGTGAGCATTCTAATAATTTTTATACATATTTCTTTTACAAAATCACTTCTTCGGATAAGTTAAAATATATCAATCCTGTAAAAAGAATTTCATGGTCAGATGAATTTCCGGCAGAATAAACAACAGTTGGATGAACAATTTTATCAATTTGTTTTATGGATAGAATATTTAAATATATAATTGAACAATAATTAATGTTATTGTTCAATTATTTCGTGATTAGGCAAATGTTTGAATAATTTTATAGATTTCGGTCAAAATTCATTGCTGTAATTGAACTAACTTATTCTTAATTTGTTAATTCGTTTTCAGTAAGCAATAACAGAAAATAAAAAAAGAACAGAACAAGCAATAATATAAAGCAAGAAAACATGTAAATCAAATTAGTAATAATAAGGCAAAGCAACAGTATTAAGGCAAAATGTGCACAAACTAAAAATTAGTGTTCGCATACAAGAGTAAATTTTGTCAAGCGAACGTAGCGTTCTGTCTTTAAGACAAGACAGACCAAGACAGAGTCAGATGAAAATAACAAACTGTTCCTTCGAAATTTTAATTTATCTTTATATTTCTAACATCTCTTCCGAGGTCATTTGAACATGAGTAGAGATTTATCCGTTTGTTTATTCGGAACTGGCTAACTGTTCCTTTTCAATTCTAATGCCTCCCTTCTAGTGTTTCCCCCTCGGTCTTCTCAACATGAATAGAGGTTGATCACTTGTTTCCTCTTTAAAACTGGCTTTCTGCTTTCTTCTAAATCCTAATTCATCTCTATATTTCTAAAGTTTTCACCGCGGTTTTTTTTTAAATGAGTAGAATTTTAGCCTTGTTTACCCTTTGCGAGAAGATTTATAGAACCTTCAAAAATTCTAATTCATCTCTATATTTCTAAGCTTTCCTCGTCGGTCTTTCGAACATGAGTAGATTTTTATCTGTTGTTTTCTCTTTGGAATTGGTATTCCGCTTACTTCAAAATTCTAATTCATCTCTATATTTCTAAGCTTTCCTCGTCGGTCTTTCGAACATGAGTAGATTTTTATCTGTTGTTTTCTCTTTGGAATTGGTATTCCGCTTACTTCAAAATTCTAATTCATCTCTATATTTCTAAGCTTTCCTCGTCGGTCTTTCGAACATGAGTAGATTTTTATCTGTTGTTTTCTCTTTGGAATTGGTATTCCGCTTACTTCAAAATTCTAATTCATCTCTATATTTCTAAGCTTTCCTCGTCGGTCTTTCGAACATGAGTAGATTTTTATCTGTTGTTTTCTCTTTGGAATTGGTATTCCGCTTACTTCAAAATTCTAATTCATCTCTATATTTCTAAGCTTTCCTCGTCGGTCTTTCGAACATGAGTAGATTTTTATCTGTTGTTTTCTCTTTGGAATTGGTATTCCGCTTACTTCAAAATTCTAATTCATCTCTATATTTCTAAGCTTTCCTCGTCGGTCTTTCGAACATGAGTAGATTTTTATCTGTTGTTTTCTCTTTGGAATTGGTATTCCGCTTACTTCAAAATTCTAATTCATCTCTATATTTCTAAGCTTTCCTCGTCGGTCTTTCGAACATGAGTAGATTTTTATCTGTTGTTTTCTCTTTGGAATTGGTATTCCGCTTACTTCAAAATTCTAATTCATCTCTATATTTCTAAGCTTTCCTCGTCGGTCTTTCGAACATGAGTAGATTTTTATCTGTTGTTTTCTCTTTGGAATTGGTATTCCGCTTACTTCAAAATTCTAATTCATCTCTATATTTCTAAGCTTTCCTCGTCGGTCTTTCGAACATGAGTAGATTTTTATCTGTTGTTTTCTCTTTGGAATTGGTATTCCGCTTACTTCAAAATTCTAATTCATCTCTATATTTCTAAGCTTTCCTCGTCGGTCTTTCGAACATGAGTAGATTTTTATCTGTTGTTTTCTCTTTGGAATTGGTATTCCGCTTACTTCAAAATTCTAATTCATCTCTATATTTCTAAGCTTTCCTCGTCGGTCTTTCGAACATGAGTAGATTTTTATCTGTTGTTTTCTCTTTGGAATTGGTATTCCGCTTACTTCAAAATTCTAATTCATCTCTATATTTCTAAGCTTTCCTCGTCGGTCTTTCGAACATGAGTAGATTTTTATCTGTTGTTTTCTCTTTGGAATTGGTATTCCGCTTACTTCAAAATTCTAATTCATCTCTATATTTCTAAGCTTTCCTCGTCGGTCTTTCGAACATGAGTAGATTTTTATCTGTTGTTTTCTCTTTGGATCTGGTATTCCGCTTACTTCAAAATTCTAATTCATCTCTATATTTCTAAGCTTTTCTCGTCGGTCATTCGGACATGAGTAGATTTTTATCTGTTGTTTTCTCTTTGGAATTGGTATTCCGCTTACTTCAAAATTCTAATTCATCTCTATATTTCTAAGCTTTCCTCGTCGGTCTTTCGAACATGAGTAGATTTTTATCTGTTGTTTTCTCTTTGGAATTGGTATTCCGCTTACTTCAAAATTCTAATTCATCTCTATATTTCTAAGCTTTCCTCGTCGGTCTTTCGAACATGAGTAGATTTTTATCTGTTGTTTTCTCTTTGGAATTGGTATTCCGCTTACTTCAAAATTCTAATTCATCTCTATATTTCTAAGCTTTCCTCGTCGGTCCTTCGAACATGAGTAGATTTTTATCTGTTGTTTTCTCTTTGGAATTGGTATTCCGCTTACTTCAAAATTCTAATTCATCTCTATATTTCTAAGCTTTTCTCGTCGGTCTTTCGAACATGAGTAGATTTTTATCTGTTGTTTTCTCTTTGGAATTGGTATTCCGCTTACTTCAAAATTCTAATTCATTTCTATATTTCTAAGCTTTCCTCGTCGGTCTTTCGAACATGAGTAGATTTTTATCTGTTGTTTTCTCTTTGGAATTGGTATTCCGCTTACTTCAAAATTCTAATTCATCTCTATATTTCTAAGCTTTCCTCGTCGGTCTTTCGAACATGAGTAGATTTTTATCTGTTGTTTTCTCTTTGGAATTGGTATTCCGCTTACTTCAAAATTCTAATTCATCTCTATATTTCTAAGCTTTCCTCGTCGGTCCTTCGAACATGAGTAGATTTTTATCTGTTGTTTTCTCTTTGGAATTGGTATTCCGCTTACTTCAAAATTCTAATTCGTCACTATAGTTCTAACGTCTTCGTCTCGATCTTTTTAACATGGATAGAGTTTTATCTCTTTTTTCTTTTGGACTAGGTTTCTGCTTATTTTTAAATTGTTCTTTTTCACTATATTTCTAATGTTTCTTCTTTTTTTGAAAGGTAGCACTTTATTTCTTGTTTTCTCTTTGGAACTTGGTTTCTGCTTCCTTCGAAATTTTAATTTTATATTGCTAATTTCTTTCCATATTTTAATCATCGCTCTATTTCTAACGTCTCATCCTCTGTCTTTTGAACATGAGCAGAGGTTTATCCCTTTTTCCACTTTTATACTTAATCCTCTTTGGTAATATCTGTAAAACATCTATCATGTTATTCGGGCGATCCGATTTTCACAAAAAATTGGATAAATTATTAATCTTGTCTTCGGCAGTTACCTCAACTAATTGTCAATCGAGACCGAAATTTGAAAGTGATTTTTTAAGATACAAATCTTACTTGAATGTTTCTTTTTTGCCTTAATTGATAAATTATTAAATTTCTAGTAAGCAAAATACTCTTCTGTTTTTCAAAGAGAAATAACATTGATTGGAATCTCAACTTTTTATTCGTTTAAAACTTTTCCTTTTTCATTAATTGATGACATTTTTTAAGCAAAAGTTAATTCACGGTTTTTGTAAATCTTGCAAAAACTATATATACATATGTCACGTTATTTTTCAAAAATTAGCAAATTCAAAGTTAAATGAATCTTATTTGAAACAAGTATTATTTGTTTATTTGATGAA
This sequence comes from Ascarosepion bandense, assembly GCA_037127315.1. Lineage (NCBI taxonomy): Eukaryota > Metazoa > Mollusca > Cephalopoda > Sepiida > Sepiidae > Ascarosepion > Ascarosepion bandense. The sequence goes on along the minus strand of JBBBDQ010001058.1, from coordinate 97,055 downwards.
ATTTTGAATAATGCTTTTCTTATTCAAGGAAGTCATATCTTTCTGCTGTGTGATGTGACTCATGACAGCCAGATGTAACAAGCTGCCTATTGTTGACTTGAATTGACATAAATACATGAAATCTAAGGAAACGTTTCGTAAGGGGAACAACTCTTGAAACACCTGGCCTTTTAATGATATGTCTCTTATGACAATCCATAGTTGAAAAAATGTTAAATTCTACATTTTGAAAGATTTATTTTGAAAATTTGCATTTCTTGTTCAATTTTTTATAATCATTTCAAACCCCACCCACCCAAGCAGTATCGCCATTGGTGTGCAGGGGATTACAGCGTGAGAAAATTAAAGAAAAGGAAAGAGAGGTGAGTAATTCAGACGAGTCAAGTGTCGAGTTGGAAGAGAATTTGCGAGCAAAGCACTCAACCTTGTATACTGTGGCTGCTAAGACCTCAATTTGATTAAATAGACGAGGTGTCAAAGGTGTTTAACACACTTTTACAGAGCTGCCAGTAGTCTTTGGAGCCAAACTTGTGCGATACTATACACCGCTTCATTCTATCGGCAAATAGCAACTTTATATTTGTATTAAGCTTTGAAAATTTCGATTAATAATTATAGTCTTCACTATATAACTTAAAAACCAAATACAGATAGGAATTGGAAGAAATTAAAAAAATGCTTGAAACATTATAAATAATTTTAATTAACAAAGAAAAAATTAAAACAATTATTTTAAAAAGTCGTTAATCATCATTTTTCAGAATATGACGCACTTAATATGTACTATTTATAAAAGCAATTTAAAGTATATCTAAATAAAAATGGCGTAGTTTTATTGCATTTTTATTTTACTATTCAGAGGAGATTTTCGGAAATACAGCTATTTTTTTAAAACAAAGGAATCATTTCTATTCACCAAAGAGTTCTGCCTTTAACTAATAAAACAAAGTTTGCGTGCAGTAGTGGATTTATAGAAATTTTATTTAATTAATTAAGTGGGTGAGTAGCAGGTGTCAAAAAATCTATATATTTTTACAAAGATTTTCTAAAATGATAATTATATAAATAACTTCATTCGTATGTGAATAAGTCTTGAAAATCAGAAAATTATTTGATTTTTTTCACAAAAAAACATCACTAAAATATCCATAGTACCCTTTGATACACCACTGATTGAAAAAAATACAAAAAAACACAAAAAACAAGATTTTAATCAAAATTTCGAGCTTGTCAAAAAAAAAAAAATTTTAAATCTCAAAAATAAGTAAAAAGTACCTTAGTCTTTTGTTTTATTAATAACGTAAACATTTTGACGATAAAACTTTGCTTTTGTTAAATTTGAGGTCTTTTTACATCATGTTATACTTTTTTTTAAGTGAATTAGTGAAAACACCTAGATTAAAAGGCACCTAAAGTGTATCTGAAAATTTCGTTCATTGTCTCCGCAAAACCAAATTCATGTGTGTGTGTATGTATGTGTGTGCGTGTGTGTGCGTGTGCGTGTGTGTGTGTGTGTGTGTGTGTGTGTGTGTGCGTGTGTGTGTAGAACTTTGATAAACACTGAAGAAATAAATTCAATAGCCTTACACGACTGAAAGATTCAAATGTTCACATTAGCATTTATCGACCGAATCAGAGACGTCTTTTCAGCTGCGGCTCAAAATCTTTGAAAAAACGGATAACTATTTCTGTGTAAGCTGCTTAAAAAAAAAAAACAACAAAAAAATAGTACATCCAAGGAAATGATTAACAATCTCTTCCTTCGTGTAAATTAATATGAAAAACAAAAATAAAAAACGGGAAATATATTTATTAATAATAAGACTTCTAAATTCAAGAAATCTATCATTTAACTTATCTCAGTTTCTTGTACTCTCCTCTTGGCGTTATTTTTTGTCTCATTTGTATCATGTGGAGAATCTCTTCAGTCATCCACAGGAATGGCTCAACAACAAATGCGCAGAAGTAGAGAGACTGAGCAGGACCAATAAAGCAGAGATGCATAAAGAGATAAGAGAACTGCCAGAACAAAATCCTGCTCCTCAACAGGATGCATAAGATCTAAGGATGGAACAATCGTATTGGAGAAAGAGGAAATACTCCGGCGATGGGACGAGTATATAAAGGATCTTTTTTGCAACAGGATAGAACAAGCGAGAATGCACAAGGAGGAGGATGGGCCGGAAATATTAAAATCCGAAGTGGAAGCTGTAATGGTCAAACTGAACAGAAACAAAGCAGCTGGTCCAGACTGCGTCGTAATAGAGCTGCTGATAGCCCTGGAAGAATATGGCATAGAAAGAATTACCGACATAATAACGAAATTTATAACAGCGGAATAATACCAGACGACCTAAGCAAGTCGATATTTATAGGACTGCCGAAGAAACCAGGTGCAAACGAGTGCGAACTACACAGAACTATCAGCGTAATGAGTCACAGTACAAAACTGATTGTCAGAATCCTGATGAATAGAGCGAGAAGCAGAATCAGGCCAGAGATAGGACAGGAACAGTGCGGGTTCGTCAAAGACACTGTAACTGGGAAAGACATTAGAGTAATCAAGAATCTTTACTGGCAGCAAACAGCCTGCATACGGACAGGTAACGATTTCAGTAGATTTACAAAGATAGAAAGAGGCGTAAGACAAGGATGTGTCTTTTCACCGGATCTGTTCAACTTGTACAGCGAGAATATTTTAAGGACCCTAGATGACACGCCAGGATTTGTCATTGGAGGCCACAACTTGAACAACATAAGGTATGCTAATGATAAAGTGCTGATTGCAGACACAGAAAGGAAACTACAAGACCTCCTACAGAAGGTATCGGTGGAAAGTGACAAAAAAGGACTACAAATAAACTTTAAGAAAACTGAATGCATGATCATCAGCAAAAGGTACAACCCAAAATGCCAAATACAGGTATGGGATACCAGAATCAAGCAAGTACAAAAATTTAAATACCTAGGAAGTGTTCGCCTTTGGATCTCTGTGTCGCACTTTCCGTCTTCAGTTAGTACACTTCCCAGATATTTACATTTTCGTACCTGCTTGACTTTAACATCCCCCACCTGTATTTGGAACTTTGGGCTGCTCTTTTTGCTGAGGCTGATAGAAACTCCAGCAGACAAATTCGAACGTATAAATTCAAAATCTTTAATAATTTCGTCAAGTACGTCATTGTTTTATTGCAAAAATGGTAATAAGTTATACCATTTAATAAAAAAACATTAACATAAGTTATACCATTTCATAACAAACAATAGATATTTAAATAAACAGGAACTAATATTTAAAATAGAAAAAATAATGGGAATTAACCGAATTCGCTTCTCACTTACCAAACCTAAAGAAGATAAAATGAAAGCAACTCTACATACCTCCCTGGTCTTTTGAACAGGAGTAGAGGTCTATCCCTTGTTTTCACTTTACTTCAGGTTTTCTGCTTCCCGCTAAATTCTAATTCATCTCTATACATCTAACATCTTCACTTGAACTCTGAAATTTATACTATTGAAGCCGTAAAATAGTTCTTTGATCCGGCCTTGTGTCATACTTAACCAAACTCCCTACAGCTTACAAGTTGTATGCAGAATTATCATCATCAGAATTATCAGATTGGTTGTCGGCAGAATGGAATGTGTGGAATAATGTGAAACAGTGTAAAAACAAAATATACATTTTTCATGTTAAAATAGGAGAAAAAAAAAGAAGGAATAACAAGAATTCGTAGAAATTCGTGTTTAATGAGAAAGTTAAGGGTATCAAGAGTTCGTACAAAATGTTCGTAGTAGTAATTGTTGAAATAGATAAGGAGAAAGAGAAAGAGGACAATGTCTGAGTCGCTTGAAGTTGAAGTTACATTTTTAGATGTTTCGTCTCGCGGCTCCCATCTGACTCTCTTGACTAACGCCGAGATCATTTATATAGTCTTTTTGAATTTAGCACTGGATCGCTAAGTCCTCAAGTCTTGCAAGTCGCCCCCATTGGTAAAAAATCATTTTAACACCGACTAGCAAATTCTGGGTTCGACTTTTTCCTCTAAGCACATGGTCAATCTTTTTTCTATATGGGAAAACCAGTATTTCAAACGTCATTGTGAATTTCTGTAAAAGTGAACAAGAAGGTTGATTTTAATTAATTTCTTATCCGCTAGGCTATCGCTGGGTATCATTTTTTCTAAAATATTTTCTTTCCTTTTCACTACCATTATCCCCCTACCTCCTTGAAGCATTATTGTCTTGCTTGGGGGGGGGGAAATGAGTGAATAAAAAAAACTTACTAACTAAAATGAGAAAACACCTATTTATACGCATCCCTAATTTTAGCTGCATAAATGCAATATGGATTGTCCTAAATAATTTGAGATAAAATTCCGTATGTCATCTACGAAAAACAGAGAACACACTCCCCGGTGACGCCAAGCAACACTGGCGATATTTTATCATATTCACCACAAAAGCAGACCGGGTTGTGAAGCAAAAGAATTTTGCAAATTATCACTGAGCTGATTTCTTCTAATAAATGCCGGAACATGGTGGGAGATTCTCCTTTCCAGAAATTCAGTTATCCTATATTGTCAGCGTGACAAGGTTAAAAGAATCAGTAACAGAATTTATTCAATTCCAAATTTTAAAAGAAATTTCTAATGGAGAGGTTTCAAGATTTGAGATAGAATTCCTTTTATTGCAAGAGAGCGACTAGAAACATTGGCTAATGAAAATAGATTTTAAAATGCATTTATTTCGAGATTGCATATTGTTGCATTTACCTGCAATCTTTAAAAATGTGTCTATTTGGGAATAAAATTATTGTAGAAATTCACCACAAAGCAAATTGTATCATTTATACAATTAGTTGCTCATTTCGGAAAAGGTCCAATGAATGAATTTAAAAGACTTTTCTACATGCATTCATTCTATAATATTTAAGAAATTCCCTTCTTGTTGAAAATTATACATTGTTTCCAAGATTGGAAACGCTTTCCAACGCGATTCTAGCAACGTGTCTTTTAAAACTGACATGATCATTGGAATCATGGACGTAAATATCAAGAGACCAATTTTGATATAAGCCGACATATTTAAGGATATACTTTGAAAAGAATAGGCACAACTTATCAAAATATAAGCCAATACGGCTAATTTGATCAGAGCCTTAGCAATTTCATATCTAATTGGATGGTGTACCTGAACAATTCTTTCAAACAATTTTCGATATATGAAACGCTCTTCTAAACGAATGTAAACGAAATCCTTGCACACCTTCTGCGCCAAAGCAATCGATAATTTCTGCAGGGAAAGATAGGTTTCAGAAATCGATTTTGCAATTGAAATCAAGAAAAAGACAATCATTAACAATAAAAGGACGAAAGCAATGGCGTCTGGTTTAGCAATTAGTGCGACCAAAGTGAAAATAATGTAAGAACTCAATAATTGGAAACTCACCAGAAAGAGATAGCCGTTGAAAATAAAGAGGAAAACGTAGACAGGCAATGAAAAGAGGAAAAGTAGAATTCCTAAAATTCTGAACTTTTTGTTCCTGAGGAGAGGGTAAATATAACAGAGGGTGTAACTGTGTGGAATTGCTTTAGAAATCAGAAGCAGTGGACAGCCATAATAGAAGATGCAAAGCAACAATTCGCAGATACAAAGCCAAAAAGATACGAAGATGCTTAGACAAGTGACAAAAACGCCTATCAATTGATAAATCGCATTGGAATTAGTGAATGTATTATAAACTCTTTTACAACGGTCACACCATTGTTTAATAACCGCAAACCAAAACGACGGATTTAAAGCAGTCAATAGACTTGACTTGAGAACAGCGTGTAACAATTTGTAATCTTTTCTAAGTTGGACATATCTAATCCTCCAAAATGCTGCAAGAATTTGATATCTTGAACAAGAAATGTACATGTTTTTCTTTGGTGGAGTATACTATATGTTATAGTTTGGCACAGACGATCTGGAATATTAATCAAAATCAGTGATAGAACCACAAAATATGAAAACCAAGCGAAAGGTCCACCAAGAAAATAGTCAGTGTTTTCAGCACTTTCCTTAAAACCAAACATCATTGATCTGTATCCGAGTGGGATGTTATTGTCGAGATAGGATCTTAGTGTTTCCTTTATATGAAAAGCCTGTAAAAAGAAATCAGTTAAAATAATTAGGAGGCATGTGAAAACAGCCAAAGACCTTCGGACTCTCGACGCAAAAGCCGATCGGTTCTCGAAGAGCAACAGTTTCTTGATGAAATTCATTACATTAACATATGGCTTATGTTCATTCAGCCAATCCGATTCAATTCCGAATGGGGGAAGATATTCTTCGATATTTTTATCACTCGTACTTAACGAACGAATCTGACCGAATGGTATTTGACGTTGGATGAGTTTGGCTTTCGAAATAAATCCAAGGAGAAGAGGGAAAAAGGCAAATAAAAAGGCAGCAGCGTAATTCTGGATGTCAACCAATTTCGAACTGTTCTTATCTTTGCCGTTGCATAAATCAGTTGAATTATTATAATCCTTGTGATTATAATCAGTAACTAGGCAACAATATCGAAGTAAAATTTTTCGGTTCAATCCAATACGTTTATACCCCATGAAACTAGAATAAGGAATGTTTATTCTGTTGTTAATATCGTAGCAGATGTAAGCTGAAGCCTTTTTGTCTGGAAGTTGCGCGACCGAAACAACTTTTATCAATTGACGAAAGACAAGTCGAAGAAAATTCAATCTTGACACAATTCTTTCATTACATGTTTCGGAAACATTCATATTCACTGTTAAAGTGGATGTATATTCTTTTAATATAAACAATGAACGCACTTGGAAGTCATATGGCGTGTTCATGTAAATCGGTAAGCCATTTTCCCCATCGAATAGCCACATATATTCGTTGGGATTTGCAAAATGATCATTTGGTATTGATTTGGTTAATTCCTCGGCTTGTTTCGAGTCGTATTTAATTCGAAAGAAAAAGACCTTCTTTCCTTTTTCCAGGCTCTCATGGAAATGTTTCATTGAATCTTTGGAGACATTGACGATGCATTGGTGTTGGTTTGAAACTTGCTTATTTATTGGTCGTTCACATTGAACATGTGACAGGAAGAGTGCAAAGTAAAATAAGATGAATTTGATTAAGAATGCCATCTCTTTCTGAATTTAATAATCTTTGAATACTACCTGCAAAAGTCGGAAGGAAAAAATTAAAACTTGAAATAAATAAAAAAAATATTAGTCAGAAAATAAGATTTTAATTAAATATTTTTTATTTGATTCTAATATTTTTGCATGGTGTACGATTAATATAGAAGTAACCTAATTCAAAGAATAATTGAAGTGGGACAAAGGAAATAATCTTCTGATGTCATAACCGGAATTTATTCTATGGAGTGGCGCGTAATTCTGACGTATAAAATCGTACGGGTTGAAAAGTCTCGTTTCCTAATATTCCGTCGCAGCTCACTCAGTGATTTCGCGGTTGGAGATTTGACTTGACAGAACTCTGTTGAAATTAGAGGAAAATCAAATTTTGGAAAAGACATGATGTCTTGTAGATAAACCGGAATTCAAAAGAAATCAACTATGGATCTTTGAAGTTCGCGTTGCTGCGATGATATAAGAATTGGTTTTGTTAAAGTCACTTACAGCTCAGAACTTTAGCGCAGGACTAATGACCAAATATTAATGAATTTGTTATCTCATTGAGATAAATCAATATTTTCCTTTTTGGCATTAATTTAATTGGTCTTGGGTCCTGTTTTCGGAATTCTTAAGAATTTTGGCAATCGAGGAAAGAGTTTGTTATTCTCTAGATAAAAGCAATGAATCCCGGAATCTAGCATTGGACATCTCGAAAGCCTTTGACAGGGTTTAGCGTTACAAAACTTCTCCACGAACTGGAAAGTTACGATGTCGCCAGAGACATTTTTTAACTGATCTAGTCTTTCCTATTAAATCGTGAAATGAAAGTGTTATCTTCGTATAGATCTTTTTGTACCAAGTCGATTGTCCCCCACAGGGCTATATCCGTGGTCAAAGTGGTAGAATGATGTCCAAAACGAACTCATGTCCGCCGTTAACTGGGGAAAAATGTATATTGTTAATTTTAATGTCGTTAAAACTAAATTTCTTACCATTTACAACCAGAGAGATCTCTCTACCTTCAATCAGTATGGCTTATGCTACCCACCAAAAAAGTGACTCATTGGCGCCTTCTCGGGCTAACGTTTTCAGTTGACATTAATTGGAAAGACTATACTAAATCCATTGCTAGGCCAGCTAGTAAGAAAGTTTTTTTCACTGTGTCTTGTGGGACAATTTTTTCTCTCCAGAATCTGTATTACATATGTATATATTTGCCATTTCTCCATCTTTAAAGTATTGCTGTCACATCATTGGTTCTCCTATCTGGTCGTCCGGCTTCAGTTATTTTCTTACTGCCGTAAAGTAGCCTCTCTGTGTCTTTTCTATAAATACTTTCCTGGTAATATTTCTGCTGTTCTCTGCGTTATGGTACCCAGACATTTTAATTTAATCATAGTTCTAAAATGGCGTCGGGATTCCATCAATTTACAGTTATGTGAGCGAGATCCAGCTGTAAGTTCTACGCTTCTGTTACTCGCACTTTTTGTTTATGGAACTCTCTTCCGGCTCCATGCTCTCCAGCCAAATTTAATCTTCAAAACTTTATATTCAAATTGACAATACTAAACACTTTTTTTTTATAAGCGTTTCACCCCGAGCAAGGCATGTCACTGCCACTACTGCGCAGGGGGCTACATAGAGTGGAGAAAGAATGTTTAAATATAGGAAATGTCAGAGGGTGGGTGATAGGTGGGTAGGGATACCAAAAATGGTTAAATATCGGAAATGTCAGAGGGTGGGTGATAGGCGGGTAAGGATACCGAGAATAAGGGTTGGGTTGATGAGAGTGTTCTGAGAATAATTGGGAGTTAGTGTGATAGGAGGTGTCTATTGACCCTATATTTAAACACCTGGAGATTGTAGCTGTCGGGAAAGCAGATTTGTGGAAGTGAGTTCCACAGGCGGGAAGCGCGAGAAAAGAAGCTGCTGGAGTAGAATTTACGGTTACATCTTATTTGTTTAACTGTAAAAGGGTGGGACCCAGCTGCCAATCTAGTGTCTCGTGCAAATTCGTGCGTAGGAGGCACCAATGATCCAAGTTCATCGGAGTAGAAGCCATGAAAGTACTTGTAGAAGAGGCACAGGGAAGCCACATCACGCCGGTGAGAGAGTGCTTGCAGCCGGTCTGCCAAGTCAGTATCAACCACGTTACAGATCCTCCTTTGTATTTTGTCAAGTAGCCCAAGGAGAGCAGCAGGGGCACCCGACCAGATATGGCAGCAATATTCAATACACAGGAGGATGGTAGATTTGTATATGTGCAGAATAGATTCAGGTGGGAAAAACTTCCGGTCCCTGCACAGAGAGCCGACTTTCACAGCGGCAGATTTGGCAATGGATTCGATATAGTCATTCCATTTGAGGTCCGCCGAAAGTGTAAGGCCAAGGAGGCGTAGTGTTTTACTCTCTGGGAGGCAAGCCTGTCCCATGCTAATGGGAGGTAGATGCGATTGTCTATGGTGGTTAGTTGATAACAGCTTCGTTTTAGAAGCATTGAAATTTACTAGCCATTTCCTACCCCAGGTCACTACGGATTGGAGGTCCTTTTCAAGCTCGGCAGCGAGGTTCGCTTTGTCGCCCACACCTGGTTTTTGATCGATGCGAGAGTAGATTGTTGTGTCATCGGCGTATATGCCTACTTGGGATCTAATGGCGTCGGAGAGATCATTAATGTACATCAGAAAGAGCGTGGGACCTAGGATAGAACCTTGAGGGACGCCCGCATTCGTATGGTAGTTTTGGGAGGCATGCTCATTTAATACTACCTTCAGTGGGCGGTTAGAGAGGAATGACTGGATGAGGTCAAACAGATCTCCAGTTACCCTGTAGCTCCGCAGTTTGCACAAGAGGCCAGCGTACCAGACCCTGTCGAACGATTTGGAGATATCTAAGGTAACGGTTCGGGCTTCGCCATTCTTGTCAAGTGCCCGGTATATGTACTCGGTAATGATCGTTAGTATATCAGCAGTAGACCTGGTGAAGTGAGAGCCGTACTGTTTGTCAGAGAGAACCCTGTGGGCCGTGAGATGCTGAATCACCTCGGCGTTGATAATGGCTTCGAAAACTTTGCCAAAGATCGGAAGGAGACTAATAGGACGGTAATTAAATATAAGAACTACCAACTGTAGCGTGAGGTCTACCTCCTGTTTCGACTAAAGCGTGAGGTCTACATCAGTATAGCGTGTGATCTGCCTTCCGTTCCGACTATAGCGTAGAGTCTACCTCAGTATAGTGTGGGGTCTACCTTCCTCTTCGACTATAGCGTGAGGTCTACAGCATAGCACTAGGTCTACCTCCCGTTTCGACTATAGCGTGAGGTCTGCCTTAATATAGCGTGAGGTCTACCTCCCGTTTCGAATATAGCGTGAGCTCTCAGTATAGCCTGAGGTCTACCTCCCGCTTCGAATATAGCGTGAGGTCTACCTCAATATAGCGTGAGATCTACCTCCCGTTTCGAATATAGCGTGTTCTCTCAGTATTGCGTAAGGTCTGCCTTCCGTTTCGACTGCAGCGTGAGACCTACCACAGCGCTATATTATATTATTGTATCTGTTTACATAATTATTTTAACATTATATTAGTATTTATAAACTATTTATATTTATATTAAAAGTAGAGAGGTAAAAATAAATCTGCTATCAAATACAATAAATTTATTTTAGCAATAAACACATCGTATGTATTCTAGGAATGGCACGAATTAGTAATTATTGGTTAATTATTCAAGTCAGACATTGTTCCCATTTGAGTGATATTTATGCAATACTTATAAATATTTAATTCCATTTTTATTATTAACATTTTTTAATAAACTACACAACTTGTATTACCAACAGTAGAACTGATTATAGTTGCAATACTGCTACTATTACTACTACTACTACTGATGCTGACCTATTCACATATACACTTTCAATGTAACCATAATTTAGCTTCTCGGTACATTACAACCTACCCCAGCAAATTAAACTGGGATGTTGAGTTATTCACTGACCATCCCACATTAGCACACTTACACACGGATTGATATACCACACTTAATGCTTTTTTTTGACAAATACAATCGTATCCTCTTTCCTAAAATGTATACTCAGTTTCCAAGCCAATATATATGAACATGAAACATTTAACAAAGAATAGAAAACGATTAAATCAAAACCTTCTATTATTTACGTTTAATTAACTACACAACTCGTTATTTCCGCCAGTAGAAATGACTTATAGTTGTAATACGGCTATTACTACTATAACTACTCATAAACATTTAACGTAACCTAATCTCACGTATACACATATTCACATAAAGAAAGACAAAAGAAAAGCTGAACTTAGCCGTGAGTTTCAGATGAACTTTATCAAGACAAATGGATTTTAATTTTGCAACAAGTCAAAGATCGTTAGTTTTTCAAAACTTAAATTAAGAACACATATAAATGTACTTCAAGGTAAATTATGGACCGTGCAAAGTGATGTAATTTAATGTCTATTAAATTAAAGTGGGTAAATGTGGTTGAAATTCTTATAATGTATTTATTATTTATAATATAAATAATTAAACATTAAGTTATGTATTTGTATATTTGAAATAATAAAGGATTTGAATTTAACTGTTTTTTCTTAGTTATTATTTTCTGCAGTAGTAAAAATGTTGAATGGATTTTCGTGGAGAACTTGTTTATTAAATCATGGTTGATTGAAGCTAAAATTTAACTCACATAATATGTAAAGAGGAATCAGTTACTCACCTTGATGCGATGACAAATGAGTTTGATGTTTTGTCAGCCAGAAAAATTCTGATCAAAGTGTTTGTGCCAGTTGATTGAATTGGAGCCTTTATCGCTCAGAAAGATTCCGATTAAGCCTTTGTGTCAACTGTCAACTATGTGAATTTGACTTTTATTATTAAAATTATAAAATAGCAAGAAGATTGCAGTAAAATTTTTCTTTCAGTAGAGAGAGAACTAATTGGTAGTTTAGAATGCAAAGTGATCTACTTTTGAAAAAAAAGAAAGTAAAATATTTGTTGCTATATATATATATATATATATATATATATATATATATATATATATACACACACACACACACACACACACATATATATATATATATATATATATATATATATATATATATATATATATATATTGAGTTTTGCTACTTGAGTTTTGCTACTATTTTTCTTTCAGTAGAGAGAGAACTAATTGGTAGTTTAGAATGCAAAGTGATCTACTTTTGAAAAAAAGAAAGTAAAATATTTGTTGCTATATATATATATATATATATATATATATATATATATATATATAACACACACACACACACACACACATATATATATATATATATATATATATATATATATATATTGAGTTTTGCTACTTCCGTGACTGTCTGGCGAAAGCACTTTAAAAAATTGTTTCATTTTTTCAAACGTCGACACGCACACATACATACACTTATATGCACAAGTTTGTCTATTAACGAAAAATGTAGCTCAACTTGCCAATGATTTGTTAAGCGGATACATCATATATATTGTGTAGAATGTTTAACTATATGCCTTAAATTGGAATCTGATTCGTTTCATAGGCATATCCTAGAAATCTTATCTGTTCCTTTCTGTATATAAATATGTTTCCACGTCGTTCATTATTTCCCAAGTCCTTTCTCGTTGCTTAGAAAAATACACCCTTTCAATTCCTCATTTCTGACATTTTATAACAATTACTACCACCAGAGAAAAGACCGAATATACTTTAGCAGTTCACCAGTCGTCTTTATTTTCTAACGAAAGCTTCCAATATCTGGGTATTTTCATTCATTCTTGATATCAAATTTTACATGTTATGTAGCATATTGAATTGTCTGTTAATAACCTTCTCAAAGAGATGATTTTCTGTTATTTGGAAGGAATTAATGCAAAGAAGCAATCAAAATTTAGACCAAAATACGACAGGGAGATAAAATGACCTTGGAAAGTGCTAGCGACATGTGTTTGAAATAATAAGTGAACAGTCCAGATGTCGACTGGGAATAAGGAAGAATATACTTGAAGATTTCAACAAACAAAAGTGATGACCTACTTCAGCCCAAATTCTTTTGTTAATCTTAAATAGCTACAGCTAAGTTTTAGTATATGAATAGTTATATGACCTCACATAGGATTTGTACACTGAATTTTAACGGCGTGCGTTTGATATTAAAATACAAAACCGACTGTGAAATGTCAGATAAATTATATACAGTGATAAAATTCGAACATTTTTGTGTATTTTTTAGTTTCAATTCTAAGACTTTTTCTCGATCTTTTTATACAGCTTAGGGCTATTAGGTATAGATGACCTATGATAATAAGTTTGAAACTGGCGCAGTTTTTTTAGTTTCAATTCTAAGATTGTTTCTGGAAGCCTTTTATATGGTTTAGGGCTAGTCGATATGGATGACCTGTAATGATAAGTATTAAAATGGCGTTTTTTTTCTTATCTAGATTTTATCTTTTTCAACTATTATACATCTTCATGAGAAAGATTACCTGCATTAATCTGTTCTTTCTGGACAACATAAGGTTTGTATATTAGCAGGTGCCTAACAGGAAGTCAATGGTCAATTTACATGAAGACATTTTCCTTCCTCTTTTTAACATGACATTTATAAAGACATTTTGATGTGATTTTTTTTAATTTGTATGTCATTCATTGTTTCTTTATTTGAGATTCATTATTCAAATATAGTAGTCAACCCCCGGGATAAATGAGTAATTGTGGCCAAATGTCTTTCCATATTTCCACCTTTTCAAAGATTACTCTGGTATAGGTCAGTTAATTTCAGTTGAAACGTTTCAAAGAAAGTTAAATATTTTTTGAGTTTGTGTATTGGTAATCTTATGACAATGTAAATATTTGTTTCCGCATAATATTGTTTATGATATAAAAGACAAATGTACAAATGAGTCAGGTTGACTCAGAATATAAAATTCTAAATAAGAGATAATTTGTTATTAATTTGATCATTGTGAGATTGGGAAAAATGCCCGTAATGCGCTAGCCGACACTGCATTCTTTTTGTGGGAAAATATCTACCAAATAATAGATACATATCCCAGAATTCTCACTGTTGTCTTAGCAGGAGGGATTCAACTAAATACTAGACACCTACCCCATGACAACCTGCATTTTCATAGCGCGAGAGGATTCAATAAATATTTAAAAAAAACTTAGAAACCTTTGCATTTTCGTACCTGGAGTATCCACTAAAAGATAGAAACCTATAAGAATGACATATCAGAACGTCCAGCATTTCCTTAGCTTGAGAAGAACCACAAAATACTAGAGATCCACCTCATCACAATTCACTCAGCCAAAGAGTATCCACTAAATACTATCCCATGAACCTCTGTATTTTATTAGCTCCAGTAGTGCCACCATTTGCAAGATACATACACAATGAGACTCAGCAGTTTCTTACTTGAAAATGATCCACCAAATACAAGACATCTAGCCCATGAGCCACTGCAGTTTGTTGCTGAAGAGGATCAAACCAAATACTAGACATATATCTCATGAACCTCTGCATTATTTTAGATCGAGAAGATACAAAGAATAATAAAGACCTAAACCATGACACAATTCACATTCAAATCTGGAGATGATCCCCCAAATACGAGATATCTATCCCATGAACCACTGCATTTTACTGCAAAAGAGGATCAAACCAAATAGTGGACATATATCTCATGAATCTCTGCATTATTTTAAATCAAGAGGATACAAAAAACACTACATACCTAAACCAAGACACCTTTCTGACTCTAACCTAGAGATGATCCACCAAATACGAGATATGTATCAAATGAACCACTGCATTTTGTTGCTAAAAAGGATCAAACCAAATACTTGACATATATCTCATGAACATCTGCATTATTTTAGATCTAAATGTGTTATAGTGGAACATCCTGCCATCCCCGAGAATGGAATGCTCTAGATTATAAAGAAAGGACGGTGTCAAGCGGAGGAAGCCAAGCGCCTTAGGCAAAGGCATTCACTATTTACTAGTTTATTCCGCTCCTACTCATTGACTGCTTATCTGTATCATATTGTTAAATGTAGAGTACTAAAATAAATCCGTTATGTCGTACTCATGTGTCGAGTACCATTCTTCCACTAATATTTACACTGATATTCCTTTAAAGGATATATTGGCGACGAGGGTTCGAAGAACATTACGCGAAGGAAAAAAAATACAATCTCGCCAAATATCAGATTAGCGACGACGATTCGAAGAACTTTACGCAAAGGAAAATATACATCCTTGACAAGTATCAGATTGGCGACGAGTTTTCGAAAAATTTTACGCAAAGGAGAAAATACATTCTCACCAAATATCAGATTGGCGACGAGGTTTCGAAGAAGGTTACGCGGAGGAAAAATACATTCTTGCCAAATATCAGATTGGCGACGAGGATTCGAAGTACTTTACGCAAAGTTAAAAATACATTATCGCGGAGGAAAAAAAAATAATCTCGCCAAATATCAGATTGGCGACTATGATTCGAAGAAGTTTACGCCCAGGAAAAAATACATTCTCGCCAAACGTCAGATTGGTGACGGTGATTCGAACAAGTTTACGCGGAGGAAAAAACACATTCTTGCCAAATAACAGATTGACGACGAGGATTCGAAAAATATTACGCGGAGGAAAAATACATTCTCGCCAAATATCAGATTGGCGACGATTATTTGAAGAAAATTACGCGGAGGAAAAAACGCTTTCTTGCCAAATATCAGATTGGCGACGATGATTCGAAGAAGTTTACGCGGTGGAAAAATTTATTCTCGCCAAATATCAGATTGGCGACGAGTTTCCGAAGAAGTTGACGCAAAGGAAACAATAATTTCTCGTCAAATATCAGATTGGTGACGAGGATTCGAAGAACTTTACGCAAAGAAAAAAATACATTCTCGCCAAATATCAGATTGGCGACGAGGTTTCGAAGAAGTTTATGCAGAGGAAAAAATACATTCTCGCCTAAGGATCAGATTGGTGACGATGATTCAAACATATTTACGCGGAGGGAAAAATATATTCTCGCCAAATATCAGATTGGCGCCTATGATTCGAAAAAGTTTACGCCCTGGAAGAAATACATTCTCGCCAAATTTCAGATATGGTGACGGTGATTCGAACAAGTTTACGCGGAGGGAAAAATACATTCGGACCAAATATCAGATGGGCGACGAGTACTCGAAGAATTTTATGCGGAGGAAAAAATACATTCTCTCCAAATATCAGATTGGCGACGAGGATTCGAAGAACTTTACCCAAAGGAAACAATACATTCTCGACAAATATCAGATTGGCAAAGAGGATCTGAAGAACTTTACGCAAAGGAAAAAATACATTCTCACCAAATATCAGATTAGCGAGGGTGATTCGAACAAGCTTACGCGGAAGAAAAAACACATTCTTACCAAATATCAGATTGACGACGAGGAGTCGAAAAATTTTACGCGGAGGAAAAATACATTCCGGCCAAATATCAGAAATTGGCGATGAGGATTCGAAGAATTTTACGCGGAGGAAAAAATACATTTTGCAAATATCAGATTGGCGACGATTATTCGAAGAATTTACGCGGAGGAAAAAATACATTCTCTCCAAATATCAGATTGGCGACGAGGATTCGAAGAAGTTTATGCGGAGGAAAAATACATTAAGGCCAAATATCAGATAGGCGATGAGGAATCGAAGAAGTTTACGCAAAGGAAACAATACATTAATGCCAAATATCCGATTGGCGACGAGGATGTGAAGAACTTTACGTAAAGAAAAAAATACAGTATTGCAAAATATCAGATTGGCGACGAGGTTTCGAAGAAGTTTACGCGGAGGAAAAATATATTATGGCCAAATATCAAATTGGCGACGAGGATTCGAAGAGGTTTACGCAAAGGAAACAATGCATTCTTGCCCAATATCGGACTGGCGACAAGGATTTGAAGAAATTTACGCAAAGAAAAAAAAACATTCTTGCCAAATATCAGATTGGCGACGAGGATTCTAAGAACTTTACGCAAAGAAAAAAGTACATTATCGCCAAATATCAGATTGGCGACGCGGTTTCGAAGAAGTTTACGCGGAGGAAAAAATACATTAGCGCCAAATATCAGATTGTCGACGAGGATTCGAAGAAGTTTATGCTGAGGAAAAAATATATTATCGCCAAATATAAGATTGGCGATGAGTAATCGAAGAACTTTACGCAAAGAAAAAAATACATTTTCGCCAAATATCTGATTGGCAACGAGGATTCGAAGAAGTTTCCGCAAAGGAAACAATACATTCTTGCCAAATATCAGATTGGCGACAGGGAAATTAAGAACTTTACGCAAAGAAAAAAATACATTATTGCCAAATATCAGATTGGCGACGAGGTTTCGAAGAAGGTTACGCCGAGGAAAAAATACATTATCGCCAAAGATCCGATTGGCGACGAGGATTCGAAGAAGTTTATGCGGATGAAAAAGAAAAATTAGCGCCAAATATCAGATTGGCGACGAGTTTTCGAAGAAGTTTACGCAAAGGAAACAATACATTATCGCCAAATATCAGATTGGCGACTAGGTTTCGAAGTAGTTTACGCGGAGTAAAAAATACATTCTCGCCAAATATCAGATTGGCGAAGATTATTCAAAGAAGTTTACGCGGTGGAAAAATACATTCATGCCAAATATCAGATTGGTGACGAATTTTCAAAGAACTTTACGCAAAAGAAAAAATACATTCTTGATATATATCAGATAGGCGACGAGCATTCGAAGAACTTTACGCAAAGGAAAAAATGCATTCTTGCCAAATATCAGATTGGCGACGAGTTTTCGAAGAACTTTCCGCAAAGGAGAAAATACATTCTTGCCAAATATCAGATTGGCGACGAGGATTCGAAGAAGTTTACGCGGAGGAAAAAATACATTCTCGCCAAATATCAAATTGGCGACGATTTTTCGAAGTACTTTACGCAAAGTTAAAAATACATCATCGCGGAGGAAAAAAAATAGATTGGCGACTATGATTTGAAGGAGTTTACGCCCAGGAAAAAATACATTCTCGCCAAACTGCAGATTGGTGACGGTGATTCGAACAAGTATACGCGGAGGAAAAAAACATTCTTGCCAGATAACAGATTGACGACGAGGATTCGAAACATATTACGCGGATGAAAAATACATTCTCGCCAAATATCAGATTGGTGACGATTATTTGAAGAAATTTACGCGGAGGAAAAACGCATTCTCGCCAAAGATCAGATTGGCGACGATGATTCGAAGAAGTTTACGCGGAGGAAAAATACATTATGGCTAAATATCAGATTGGCGAAGAGGATTCGAAGAAGTTTACGCAAAAGAAACAATACATTCTTGCCCAATATCAGATTGGCGACAAGGATTTGAAGAACTTTACGCAAAGAAAAAAAACATTCTCGCCAAATATCAGATTGGCAACGAGGATTCGAAGAAGTTTACGCAAAGGAAACAATACATTCTTGCCAAATATCAGATTGGCGACGAGGATTCGAAGAACTTTACGCAAAGAAAAAAATACATTATCGCCAAATATAAGATTGGCGACGCGGTTTCGAAGAAGTTTACGCAGAGGAAAAAATACATTCTCGCCAAAGATCGGATTGTCGACGAGGATTCGAAGAAGTTTATGCTGAGGAAAAAATATATTATCGCCAAATATAAGATTGGCGATGAGTAATCGAAGAACTTTACGCAAAGAAAAAAATACATTTTCGCCAAATATCTGATTGGCAACGAGGATTCGAAGAAGTTTCCGCAAAGGAAACAATATATTCTTGCCAAATATCAGATTGGCGACAGGGAAATTAAGAACTTTACGCAAAGAAAAAAATACATTATCGCCAAATATCAGATTGGCGACGAGTTTTCGAAGAAGTTTACGCAAAGGAAACAATACATTATTGCCAAATATCAGATTGGCGACGAGGTTTCGAAGAAGTTTACGCCGAGGAAAAAATACATTATCGCCAAAGATCCGATTGGCGACGAGGATTCGAAGAACTTTATGCGGATGAAAAAGAAAAATTAGCGCCAAATATCAGATTGGCGACGAGTTTTCGAAGAAGTTTACGCAAAGGAAACAATACATTATCGCCAAATATCAGATTGGCGACGAGGTTTCGAAGAAGTTTACGCGGAGGAAAAAATACATTCTCACCAAATATCAGATTGGCGAAGATTATTCAAACAAGTTCACGCGGTGGAAAAATACATTCAGGCCAAATATCAGATTGGCGACGAATTTTCAAAGAACTTTACGCAAAGGAAAAAATACATTCTTGATAAATATCAGATAGGCGACGAGTTTTCGAAGAACTTTACTCAAAGGAGAAAATACATTCTTGCCAAATAGCAAATTGGCGACGAGGATTCGAAGAAGTTTACGCGGAGGAAAAAATACATTCTCGCCAAATATCAAATTGGCGACGATTCTTCGAATTACTTTAAGCAAAGTTAAAAATACATTATCGCGGAGGAAAAAAAATATTCTCGCCAAATATCAGATTGGCGACTATGATTTGAAGGAGTTTACGCCCAGGGAAAAATACATTCTCGCCAAATAACAGATTGACGACGAGGATTCGAAACATATTACGCGGATGAAAAATACATTCTCGTCAAATATCAGATTGGGGACCATTATTTGAAGAAGTTTTCGCGGTGGAAAAATTGATTCACGCCAAATATCAGATTGGCGACGAGGTTTCGAAGAAGTTTTCGCGGTGGAAAAATTGATTCACGCCAAATATCAGATTGGCGACGAGGTTTCGAAGAAGTTTACGAGGAGGAAAAAATACATTCTCGTCAAATATCAGATTGGCGATGGGAATTCGAAGAAGTTTATGCGGAGGAAAAAATATATTCTCGCCAAAGATCAGATTAGCGACGGTGATTCCAACAAGTTTACGCGGAGGAAAAAACACATTCTTGCCAAATATCAGATTGACGAAGAGGATTCGAAAAATACATTCCGGCCAAGTATCAGATTAGCAATGAGGATTCGAAGAAGTTTACGCGGAGGAAATAATAGATTCTCGCCAAATATCAGATCGGCGACGAGGTATCGAAGAAGTTTACGCCGAGGAAAAAATACATTATCGTCAAATATCAGATTGAAGTTTACGCGGAGGAAAAATATATTACCGCCAAATATCAGATTGGCGACGAGTATTCGAAGAAGTTTATGCGGAGGAAAAATACATTATCGCCAAATATCAGATTGGCGATGAGGAATCGAATAAATTCACACGGAGGAAAAAAAACATTATCGCCAAATATCAGATTGGCGACGAGGATTCGAAACATATTACGCGGAGGAAAAATACATTCTCGCCAAATATCAGATTGGCGACGATGATTTGAAGAAGTTTACGCGGTGGAAAAAATTATTCTCGCCAAATATCAGATTGGCGACGAGTTTTCGAAGAAGTTTACGCAAAGGAAACAATACATTCTTGTCAAATATCAGATTGGTGACGAGTATTCGAAGAACTTTACGCGGAGGAAAAAATACATTCCCGCTAAATACCAAATTGGCGACGAGGATTCGAAGAATTTTATGCGGAGAAAAAAATACCTTCCTTTTCTCCAAATATCAGATTGGCAACGAGGATCTGAAGAACTTTACACAAAGGAAAAAATACATTGTTGCCAAATATCAGATTGGCGACAAGGATTTGAAGAAATTTACGCAAAGGAAAAAATACATTCTCGCCAAATATCAGATTAGCGACGCTGATTCGAAAAAGTTTGCACTGAAGAAAAAATACATTCTTGCCAAATATCAGATTGGCGAAGATTATTCGAAGAAATTTACGCGGAGGAAAAAATACATTATCGCCAAATATCAGATTGGCGATGAGGAATCGAAGAAGTTTACGCGGAGGGAAAAATACATTATTGCCAAATATCAGATTGGCGACGAGGTTCGAAGAAGTTTATGCGGAGGAAAAAATACATTATGGCCAAATATCAGATTGGCGACGAGGATTTGAAGAACTTTACGCAAAGAAAAAATACATTATCGCCAAATATCAGATTGGCGACGAGGTTTCGAAAAAGGTTACGCCGAGGAAAAAATACATTCTCGCCTAATATCAGATAGGTGACGAGGATTCGAAGAAGATTACGCGGAGAAAAACATACATTCTCGCCAAATATCAGATTGGTGACGAGGATTCGAAGAAGTTTATGCGGAGGAAAAAATACATTCTCGCACAAATAACAGACGGGCGACGTGGATTCGAAGAAGCGTACGCGGAAGAAAAAATACATTCTTGCCAAATATAAGATTAGCGACGATTATTCGAAGAAATTTACGCGGAGGAAAAAAAATTCTCGCCAAATATCAGATTGGCGACGAGGACTCGAATAAGTTCATGCGGAGGAAAAATACATTCTTGCCAAATATCAGATTGGCGAAGAGAATTTCAAAACCTTTTAAGCGGAGGAAAAAATACAGTCTCTGCCAAATATCAGATTGGCGACGAGGATTCGAAGAAGTTTATGCGAAGGAAAAATACATTCTCGCCAAATACCAGATTGGTGATGAGGATCTGAAGAAGTTTACGCAAAGAAAAATACATTCGCCAACATCAGATTACAAGAGGATTCGAAAAAAGTTTATGCGGAGGAAAAATACATTCTCGCCAAATATCAGATTGGCGATGAGGATTCGAAGAAGTTTTATGCGGAGGAAAAAATACATTATCGCCAAATATCAGGTAGGCGAGGAGGATTGGAAGAACCTTACGCAAAGGAATCAATACATTCTCGAAAAATATCAGATTGGCAACGAGGATCTGAAGAACTTTACGCAAAGGAAAAAATACATTCTCACCAAATATCATATTAGCGACGGTGATTCGAACAAGTTTACGCGGAGGAAAAAACACTTTCTTGCCAAATATCAGATTGGCGACGAGGATTCGAAGAAATTTACACGGAGGAAAAAATACATTCTCGCCAAATATCAGATTGGCGATGAGGATTCGAAGAATTTTATGCGGAGGAAAAAAACATTCTTGCCAAATATCAGATTGGCGGAGATGATTTGAAGAACTTTACGCAAAGAAAAAAATACATTATCGCCAAATATCAGATTGGCGACGAGGAATCGAAAAAAGTTTATGCGGAGGAAAAAATAGATTATCGCCAAATATCAGATTGGCGACGAGGATTCGAAGAAGTTTATGCGGAGGAAAAAATACATTATCGCCAAATATCAGATTGCCGACGAGGATTCGAAGACGTTTACGCGGAGGAAAATATACATTATCGAAAAATATCAGATTGGCGACGAGGTTTCCAAGAAGTTCACGCAAAGAAAAAAATACATTCTCGCCAAATATCAGATTGGCGACGAGGATTCGAAGAAGTTTATGCGGAGGAAAAAATACATTCTCGCCAAATATGAGATTGGCGACGAGGATTCGAAAAAAGTCTATGCGGAGGAAAAATACATTATCGTCAAATATCAGATTGGCGACGAGGATTCGATGAAATCTACGCAAAGGAAACAATACAATCTTGCAAAATATCAAATAGGCGACGAGGATTCGAAGAAGTTTATGAGGAGGTAAAAATATATTATCGCCATTATCAGATTGGCGATGAGGATTCGAAGAAATTTACGCGGAGGAGAAAAAAATTATCGCCAAATATCAGATTGGCGACGAGGTTTCGAAAAATTTTATGCGGAGGAAAAAATACATTCACGCCAAATCTCAGATTGGCGACAAGGATTCGAAGAAGTTTACGCCAAGAAAAAATACATTCTCGCCAAATATCAGATTGGCGACGAGGATTCGGAGAAGTTTATGCGGAGGAAAAAATACATTATCGCCAAATATCAGATTGGCGACGAGGATTCGAAGAAGTTTACACGGAGGAAAAAATACATTCTCGCCAAATTTCAGATTGGCGACGAGGATTCGAAGAAGTTTATGCGGAGGAAAAAATACATTATCGCCAAATATCAGGTTGGCGAGGAGGATTGGAAGAACCTTACGCAAAGGAATCAATACATTCTCGACAAATATCAGATTGGCAACGAGGATCTGAAGAACTTTACGCAAAGGAAAAAATACATTCTCACCAAATATCATATTAGCGACGGTGATTCGAACAAGTTTACGCGGAGGAAAAAACACTTTCTTGCCAAATATCAGATTGGCGACGAGTATTCGAAGAAATTTACACGGAGGAAAAAATACATTCTCGCCAAATATCAGATTGGCGATGAGGATTCGAAGAATTTTATGCGGAGGAAAAAATACATTCTTGCCAAATATCAGATTGGCGGAGATGATTTGAAGAACTTTACGCAAAGAAAAAAATACATTATCGCCAAATATCAGATTGGCGACGAGGAATCGAAAAAGGTTATGCGGAGGAAAAAATAGATTATCGCCAAATATCAGATTGGCGACGAGGATTCGAAGAAATTTATGCGGAGGAAAAAATACATTATCGCCAAATATCAGATTGCCGACGAGGATTCGAAGAAGTTTACACGGAGGAAAAAATACATTATCGCCAAATATCAGAATGGCGACGAGGATTCGGAAGAAGTTTATGCGGAGGAAAAAATACATTATCGCCAAATATCAGATTGGCGACGAGGATTCAAAGACGTTTACGCGGAGGAAAAAATATATTATCGCCAAAGATCAGATTGGCGATGAGGATTCGAAGAAGCGTACGCGGAAGAAAAAATACATTCTTGCCAAATATAGGATTAGCGACGATTATTCGAAGAAATTTACGCGGAGGAAAAAACAAATTCTTGCCAAATATCAGATTGGCGACGAGGACTCGAATAAGTTCCATGCGGAGGAAAAATACATTCTTGCCAAATATCAGATTGGCGACGAGTATTTGAAAAACTTTCACGCGGAGGAAAAAATACAGTCTCGCCAAATATCAGATTGGCGACGAGGATTCGAAGAAGTTTATGCGTAGGAAAAATACATTCTCGCCAAATACCAGATTGGCGACGAGGATTCGAAGAAGTTTATGCGGAGGAAAATATACATTATCGAAAAATATCAGATTGGCGACGAGGTTTCCAAGAAGTTTACGCAAAGGAAAAATACATTCTCGCCAAATATCAGATTGGCGACGAGGATTCGAAGAAGTTTATGCGGAGGAAAAAATACATTCTCGCCAAATATCAGATTGGCGACGAGGATTCGAAAAAGTCTATGCGGAGGAAACAATACAATCTTGCAAAATATCAAATAGGCGACGAGGATTCGAAGAAGTTTATGAGGAGGTAAAAATATATTATCGCCATTATCAGATTGGCGATGAGGAATCGAAGAAATTTACGCGGAGGAAAAAATACATTCTCGCCAAATATCAGATTGGCGACGAGGATTCGAAAAAAGTCTATGCGGAGGAAAAATACATTATCGTAAAATATCAGATTGGCGACGAGGATTCGATGAAATCTACGCAAAGGAAACAATACAATCTTGCAAAATATCAAATAGGCGACGAGGATTCGAAGAAGTTTATGAGGAGGTAAAAATATATTATCGCCATTATCAGATTGGCGATGAGGAATCGAAGAAATTTACGCGGAGGAGAAAAAACATTATCGCCAAATATCAGATTGGCGACGAGGTTTCGAAAAATTTTATGCGGAGGAAAAAATAAATTCACGCCAAATATCAGATTGGCAACGAGGATCTGAAGAACTTTACGCAAAGGAAAAAATACATTCACACCAAATATCATATTAGCGACGGTGATTCGAACAAGTTTACGCGGAGGAAAAACACTTTCTTGCCAAATATCAGATTGGCGACGAGGATTCGAAGAAATTTACACGGAGGAAAAAATACATTCTCGCCAAATATCAGATTGGCGATGAGGATTCGAAGAATTTTATGCGGAGGAAAAAATATATTCTTGCCAAATATCAGATTGGCGGAGATGATTTGAAGAACTTTACGCAGGAAAAAATACATTATCGCCAAATATCAGATTGGGGACGAGGAATCGAAAAAAGTTTATGCGGAGGAAAAAATAGATTATCGCCAAATATCAGATTGGCGACGAGGATTCGAAGAAGTTTATGCGGAGGAAAAAATACATTATCGCCAAATATCAGGTTGGCGAGGAGGATTGGAAGAACCTTACGCAAAGGAATCAATACATTCTCGACAAATATCAGATTGGCAACGAGGATCTGAAGAACTTTACGCAAAGGAAAAAATACATTCTCACCAAATATCATATTAGCGACGGTGATTCGAACAAGTTTACGCGGAGGAAAAAACACTTTCTTGCCAAATATCAGATTGGCGACGAGGATTCGAAGAAATTTACACGGAGGAAAAAATACATTCTCGCCAAATATCAGATTGGCGATGAGGATTCGAAGAAGTTTACGCGGAGGAAAAAATATATTATCGCCAAAGATCAGATTGGCGATGAGGATTCGAAGAAGTTTACGCGGAGTAAAAAATATATTATCGCCAAATGTCAGATTGGCGATGAGGATTCGAAGAAGTTTACGCGGAGGAAAAAATATATTATCGCCAAATATCAGATTGGCGATGAGGATTCGAAGAAGTTTATGCGGAGGAAAAAATACATTATCGCCAAATATCAGATTGGCGACGAGGATTCAAAGACGGTTTACGCGGAGGAAAAAATATATTATCGCCAAAGATCAGATTGGCGATGAGGATTCGAAGAAGCGTACGCGGAAGAAAAAATACATTCTTGCCAAATATAGGATTAGCGACGATTATTCGAAGAAATTTACGCGGAGGAAAAAACAAATTCTTGCCAAATATCAGATTGGCGACGAGGAACTCGAATAAGTTCATGCGGAGGAAAAATACATTCTTGCCAAATATCAGATTGGCGACGAGTATTTGAAAAACTTTTACGCGGAGGAAAAAATACAGTCTCGCCAAATATCAGATTGGCGACGAGGATTCGAAGAAGTTTATGCGAAGGAAAAATACATTCTCGCCAAATACCAGATTGGCGACGAGGATTCGAAGAAGTTTATGCGGAAAGGAAAAAATACATTATCGCCAAATATCAAATTGGCGACGAGGATTCGAAGAAGTTTACACGGAGGATAAAAATACATTCTCGCCAAATATCAGATTGGCGAAGAGGATTCGAAAAAGTTCATGCGGAGGAAAAAATACATTATCGCCAAATATCAGATTGGCGATGAGGATTCGAAGAAGTTTACGCGGAGGAAAAAATATATTATCGCCAAAGATCAGATTGGCGATGAGGATTCGAAGAAGTTTACGCGGAGGAAAAAAATATATTATCGCCAAAGGTCAGATTGGCGATGAGGATTCGATGAAGTTTACGCGGAGGAAAAAATATATTATCGCCAAAGATCAGATTGGCGACGGGGATTTGAAGAATTTTTCGCGGAGGAAAAAATACCTTCTCTCCAAATATCAGATTGGCGACGGTGATTCGAACAAGTTTACGCGGAGGAAAAAAACACTTCTTGCCAAATATCAGATTGGCGACGAGGATTCGAAGAAATTTACACGGAGGAAAAAATACATTCTCGCCAAATATCAGATTGGCGATGAGGATTCGAAGAAGTTTACGCGGAGGAAAAAATATATTATCGCCAAAGATCAGATTGGCGATGAGGATTCGAAGAAGTTTATGCTGAGGAAAAATACATTATCGCCAAAGATCAGATTGGCGATGAGGATTCGAAGAAGTTTATGCGGAGGAAAAAATACATTATCGCCAAATATCAGATTGGCGACGGGGATTTGAAGAATTTTTCGCGGAGGAAAAAATACCTTCTCTTCAAATATCAGATTGGCGACGAGGTTTCGAAGAAGTTTATGCGGAGGAAAATATACAGTATCGCCAAATATCAGATTGGCGATGGGAATTCGAAGAAGTTTACGCAAAGGAAACAATACATTCTTGCCAAATATCAGATTGGCGACGAGGATTTGAAGAAGCTTACGCAAAAAAAAAAAATACATTATCGCCAAATACCAGATTGGCGACGAGGATTCGAAGATCTTTAGGGAAAGGACAAAATATATTTTTGCCAAATATCAGATTATCGACGATGATTCGAAGAAGTTTACACGGAGGAAAAAATAAATTCTCACCAAATATCAGATTGGCGACGAGGATTAAACGAACTTTAGGGAAAGGAAAATATACATTCTCGCCAAATATCAGATCGGCGGCGATGATTCGAAGAAGTTTACACTGAGGAAAAATACATTCTCGCCAAATATTAGATTCGTGACGATGATTCGAAGAAGTTTACGCGGAAGAAAAATACATTCACGCCAAATATCAGATTGGCGACGAGAATTCGAAGAAGTTTACGCGGAGGAAAAAATACATCCTTGTCAAACATCAAATTGTCAATGTCGCTTGATATTAGATTGGCGAATTAAGGACATCAATTGCCGACAGCAAAAAAAGAAATAGTTCCACGGAAATCTTTAGTTCAGAGGAAACGGTGATAGGAGCGTTAAACGACGAGAAAGAACTTACGGATGTACTGGTGAACACCGTTAGCGAATTACCGGTCACGCTGGAGGAAATTAAATAAAATGGCGAAAACGGATGATTACATGAAAAAATGATGAAGCAAGTGAAAGGGATTGAGAAAAACAAAGGATGCAAATGTATGCTCAAAGAATATATTAAAAGAATTTCATTTGGGTAGTCCGTGTATATCCAGAATGATATCATTAATGAGTTATATATATAACGAATACTAAACACCTAAACTATGACACTATTCACATTCTGACCTGAAGATAATGCACTAAATACAAGACAACTATCACATTATATTCTGTATATATTTACATTGAGAGAATACAGAAAAATAATATACACCTATCACATGAACCACTGCATTTTGTTACCCGGAGAGAATACAACAATTAAACTCCTATGGCAGTCTCCATGTTATGAGTTCGAGAGCATCCGCCAAATTCTAGTCAGCTATCCCATAAGCGCCTGGATAACGTTATACAGATAGTATCTAGCAAATAATAGGCACATTTCCTATGAAACTCTATATTTCTTGACAAAAGAGTATCCAGCAAATCCTATTCAGCTATCCTGATCATCTGCATCATGTTATAAAGAGAATATGCAGAAAATCCTATTCAGCTATGCTGATCATCTGCATCATGTTATATAGAGAATATCCAGCAAATCCTATTCAGCTATCCTGATCATCTGCATTATGTTATATAGAGAATATCCAGCAAATCCTATTCAGCTATCCTGATCATATGCATCATGTTATATAGAGAATATCCAGCAAATCTTATTCAGCTATCCTGATCATCTGCATCATGTTATATAAAGAATATCCAGCAAATCCTATTCAGCTGTCCTGATCATCTGCATCATGTTATATAGAGAATATCCAGCAAATCCTATTCAGCTGTCCTGATCATCTGCATCATGTTATATAGAGAATATCCAGCAAATCCTATTTAGCTATCCTGATCATCTGCATCATGTTATATAGAGAATATCCAGCAAATCCTATTCAGCTATCCTGATCATCTGCATCCTGTTATATAAAGAATATCCAGCAAATCCTATTCAGCTGTCCTGATCGTCTGCATCATGTTATATAAAGTATATCCAGCAAATCCTATTCAGCTATCCTGATCATCTGCATCATGTTATATAAAGAATATCCAGCAAATCCTATTCAGCTATCCTGATCATATGCATCATGTTATATAGAGAATATCCAGCAAATCCTATTCAGCTATCCTGATCATCTGCATCATGTTATATAGAGAATGTCCAGCAAATCCTATTCAGCTATCTTGATCATCTGCATCATGTTATATAGAGAATATCCAGCAAATCCTATTCAGCTATCCTGATCATCTGCATCATGTTGTATAGAGAATATCCAGCAAATCCTATTCAGCTGTCCTGATCATCTGCATCATGTTATATAGAGAATATCCAGAAATCCTATTCAGCTGTCCTGATCATCTGCATCATGTTATATAGAGAATATCCAGCAAATCCTATTCAGCTGTCCTGATCATCTGCATCATGTTATATAGAGAATATCCAGCAAATCCTATTCAGCTATCCTGATCATCTGCATCCTGTTATATAAAGAATATCCAGCAAATCCTATTCAGCTATCCTGATCATCTGCATCCTGTTATATAAAGAATATCCAGCAAATCCTATTTAGCTATCCTGATCATCTGCATCATGTTATATAGAGAATATCCAGCAAATCCTATTCAGCTGTCCTGATCATCTGCATCATGTTGTATAGAGAATATCCAGCAAATCCTATTCAGCTATCCTGATCATCTGCATCCTGTTATATAAAGAATACCCAGCAAATCCTATTCAGCTGTCCTGATCATCTGCATCAATTTGTATAGAGAATATCCTGCAAATCCTATTCAGCTGTCCTGATCATCTGCATCATTTTGTATAGAGAATACCCAGCAAATCCTATTCAGCTGTCCTGATCATCTGCATCATTTTGCATAGAGAATATCCAGCAAATCCTATTCAGCTATCCTGATCATCTGCATCATGTTATATAAAGAATATCCAGCAAATCTTATTCAGCTGTCCTGATCATCTGCATCATGTTATATAAAGAATATCCAGCAAATCCTATTCAGCTATCCTGATCATCTGCATCATGTTATATAGAGAATATCCAGCAAATCCTATTCAGCTATCCTGATCATCTGCATCATGTTATATAAAGAATATCCAGCAAATCCTATTCAGCTGTCCTGATCATCTGCATCATGTTGTATAGTGAATATCCAGGAAATCCTATTCAGCTATCCTGATCATCTGCATCATGTTATATAGAGAATATCCAGAAAATCCTATTCAGCTGTCCTGATCATCTGCATTATGTTGTATAGATAATATCCAGCAAATCCTATTCAGCTATCCTGATCATCTGCATCATGTTGTATAGAGAATATCCACCAAATCCTATTCAGCTATCCTGATCATCTGCTTCATGTTATATAGAGAATATCCAGCAAATCCTATTCAGCTGTCCTGATCATCCGCATCATGTTGTATAGAGAATATCCACCAAATCCTATTCAGCTATCCTGATGATCTGCTTCCTGTTATATAAAGAATATCCAGCAAATCCTATTCAGCTGTCCTGATCATTTGCATCATGTTGTATAGAGAATATCCAGCAAATCCTATTCAGCTGTCCTGATCATCTGCATCTTGTTATATAGAGAACATCCAGCAAATCCTATTCAGCTGTCCTGATCATCTGCATCATGTTATATAAAGAATATCCAGCAAATCTTATTCAGCTATCCTGATCATCTGCATCATGTTATATAAAGAATATCCAGCAAATCCTATTCAGCTATCCTGATCATCTGCATCATGTTATATAGAGAATATCCAGCAAATCCTATTCAGCTATCCTGATCATCTGCTTCATGTTATATAGAGAATATCCAGCAAATCCTATTCAGCTGTCCTGATCATCTGCATCATGTTTATAGAGAATATCCAGCAAATCCTATTCAGCTGTCCTGATCATCTGCATCATTTTGTATAGAGAATATCCAGCAAATCCTATTCAGCTGTCCTGATCATCTGCATCATGTTATATAGAGAATATCCAGCAAATCCTATTCAGCTATCCTGATCATCTGCATCATGTTATATAAAGAATATCCAGCAAATCTTATCCAGCTGTCCTGATCATCTGCATCATGTTATATAAAGAATATCCAGCAAATCCTATTCAGCTATCCTGATCATCTGCATCATGTTATATAGAGAATATCCAGCAAATCCTATTCAGCTGTCCTGATCATCTGCATCATGTTATATAAAGAATATCCAGCAAATCCTATTCAGCTATCCTGATCATCTGCATCATGTTATATAGAGAATATCCAGCAAATCCTATTCAGCTATCCTGATCATCTGCTTCATGTTATATAGAGAATATCCAGCAAATCCTATTCAGCTGTCCTGATCATCTGCATCATGTTGTATAGAGAATATCCAGCAAATCCTATTCAGCTGTCCTGATCATCTGTATCATTTTGTATAGAGAATATCCAGCAAATCCTATTCAGCTGTCCTGATCATCTGCATCATGTTATAGAGAGAATATCCAGCAAATCTTATTCTGCTATCCTGATCATCTGCATCATGTTATATAAAGAATATCCAGCAAATCCTATTCAGCTATCCTGATCATCTGCATCATGTTATATAAAGAATATCCAGCAAATCCTATTCAGCTGTCCTGATCATCTGCATCATGTTATATAGAGAATATCCAGCAAATCCTATTCAGCTGTCCTGATCATCTGCATCATATTATATAGAGAATATCCAGCAAATCCTATTCAGCTATCCTGATCATCTGCATCATGTTATATAAAGAATATCCAGCAAATCCTATTCAGCTGTCCTGATCATCTGCTTCATGTTATATAGAGAATATCCAGGAAATCATATTCAGCTGTCCTGATCATCTGCATTATGTTGTATAGATAATATCCAGCAAATCCTATTCAGCTATCCTGATCATCTGCATCATGTTGTATAGAGAATATCCACCAAATCCTATTCAGCTATCCTGATCATCTGCATCATGTTGTATAGAGAATATCCACCAAATCCTATCCAGCTATCCTGATCATCTGCATCCTGTTATATAAAGAATATCCAGCAAATCCTATTCAGCTGTCCTGATCATCTGCATCATGTTGTATAGTGAATATCCAGCAAATCTTATTCAGCTATCCTGATCATCTGCATCATGTTATATAGAGAATATCCAGGAAATCCTATTCAGCTATCCTGATCATCTGCATCATGTTATATAGAGAATATCCAGCAAATCCTATTCAGCTGTCCTGATCATCTGCATTATGTTGTATAGATAATATCCAGCAAATCCTATTCAGCTGTCCTGATCATCTGCATCATGTTGTATAGAGAATATCCACCAAATCCTATTCAGCTATCCTGATTATCTGCATCCTGTTATATAAAGAATATCCAGCAAATCCTATTCAGCTGTCCTGATCATCTGCATCATGTTGTATAGAGAATATCCAGCAAATCCTATTCAGCTGTCCTGATCATCTGCATCTTGTTATATAGAGAACATCCAGCACATCCTATTCAGCTGTCCTGATCAGCTGCATCATTTTATATAAAGAATATCCAGCAAATCCTATTCAGCTATCCTGGTCATCTGCATCATGTTATATAGAGAATATCCAGCAAATCCTATTCAGCTATCCTGATCATCTGCTTCATGTTATATAGAGAATATCCAGCAAATCCTATTCAGCTGTCCTGATCATCTGCATCATGTTGTATAGAGAATATCCACCAAATCCTATTCAGCTATCCTGATCATCTGCATCCTGTTATATAAAGAATATCCAGGAAATCCTATTCAGCTGTCCTGATCATCTGCATCATGTTATATAGAGAATATCCAGTAAATCCTATTCAGCTGTCCTGATCATCTGCATCATGTTGTATAGAGAATATCCAGCAAATCCTATTCAGCTGTCCTGATCATCTGCATCATGTTGTATAAAGAATATCCAGCAAATCCTATTCAGCTGTCCTGATCATCTGCAACATGTTATATAGAGAATATCCAGCAAATCCTATTCAGCTATCCTGATCATCTGCATCATGTTATATAGAGAATATCCAGCAAATTCTATTCAGCTATCCTGATCATCTGCATCATGTTATATAGAGAATATCCACCAAATCCTATTCAGCTGTCCTGATCATCTGCATCATGTTATATAGAGAATATCCAGCAAATCCTATTCAGCTGTCCTGATCATCTGCATCATGTTGTATAGAGAATATCCAGCAAATCCTATTCAGCTATCCTGATCATCTGCATCATGTTATATAGAGAATATCCACCAAATCCTATTCAGCTGTCCTGATCATCTGCATTATGTTGTATAGAGAATATCCAGCAAATCCTATTCAGCTGTCCTGATCATCTGCATCATGTTATATAGAGAATATCCAGCAAATGCTATTCAGCTATCCTGACCATCTGCATCATGTTTAGAGAATATCCAGCAAATCCTATTCAGCTATCCTGATCATCAGCATCATGTTTAGAGAATATCCAGCAAATCCTATTCAGCTGTCCTGATCATCTGCATTATGTTATATAAAGAATATCCAGCAAATCCTATTCAGCTATCCTGATCATCAGCATCATGTTTAGAGAATATCCAGCAAATCCTATTCAGCTATCCTGATCATCTGCATCATGTTTAGAGAATATCCAGCAAATCCTATTCAGCTATCCTGATCATCAGCATCATGTTTAGAGAATATCCAGCAAATCCTATTCAGCTGTCCTGATCATCTGCAACATATTATATAGAGAATATCCAGCAAATCCTATTCAGCTATCCTGATCATCTGCATCATGTTATATAGAGAATATCCAGCAAATCCTATTCAGCTATCCTGATCATCTGCATCATGTTATATAAAGAATATCCAGCAAATCCTATTCAGCTATCCTGATCATCTGCATCATGTTATATAGAGAATATCCAGCAAATCCTATTCAGCTGTCCTGATCATCTGCATCATGTTATATAAAGAATATCCAGCAAATCCTATTCAGCTGTCCTGATCGTCTGCATCATGTTATATAAAGTATATCCAGCAAATCCTATTCAGCTATCCTGATCATCTGCATCATGTTATATAGAGAATATCCAGCAAATCCTATTCAGCTATCCTGATCATCTGCATTATGTTATATAAAGAATATCCAGCAAATCCTATTCAGCTATCCTGATCATCAGCATCATGTTTAGAGAATATCCACAAATCCTATTCAGCTATCCTGATCATCTGCTTCATGTTATATAGAGAATATCCACCAAATCCTATTCAGCTATCCTGATCATCTGCATCATGTTATATAGAGAATATCCAGCAAATCCTATTCAGCTGTCCTGATCATCTGCATCATGTTATATAAAGAATATCCAGCAAATCCTATTCAGCTGTCCTGATCATCTGCATTATGTTATATAAAGAATATCCAGCAAATCCTATTCAGCTATCCTGATCATCAGCATCATGTTATATAGAGAATATCCAGCAAATCCTATTCAGCTGCCCTGATCTTCTGCATCATGTTATATAAAGAATATCCAGCAAATCCTATTCAGCTGTCCTGATCATCTGCATCATGTTATATAGAGAATATCCAGCAAATCCTATTCAGCTATCCTGATCATCTGCATCATGTTATATAAAGAATATCCAGCAAATCCTATTCAGCTGTCCTGATCATCTGCATCATGATATATAGAGAATATCCAGCAAATCCTATTCAGCTGCCCTGATCTTCTGCATCATGTTATATAAAGAATATCCAGCAAATCCTATTCAGCTATCCTGATCATCTGCATCATGTTATATAGAGAATATCCAGGAAATCCTATTCAGCTATCCTGATCATCTGCATCATGTTATATAAAGAATATCCAGCAAATCCTATTCAGCTGTCCTGATCATCTGCATCATGTTATATAGAGAATATCCAGCAAATCCTATTCAGCTGCCCTGATCTTCTGCATCATGTTATATAAAGAATATCCAGCAAATCCTATTCAGCTGTCCTGATCATCTGCATCATGTTATATAGAGAATATCCAGCAAATCCTATTCAGCTGCCCTGATCTTCTGCATCATGTTATATAAAGAATATCCAGCAAATCCTATTCAGCTATCCTGATCATCTGCATCATGTTATATAGAGAATATCCAGCAAATCCTATTCAGCTGCCCTGATCTTCTGCATCATGTTATGTAAAGAATACCCAGCAAATCCTATTCAGCTGTCCTGATCATCTGCATCATGTTATACAGAGAATATCCAGCAAATCCTATTCAGCTATCCTGATTATCTGCATCATGTTATATAAAGAATATCCAGCAAATCCTATTCAGCTGTCCTGATCATCTGCAACATATTATATAGAGAATATCCAGCAAATCCTATTCAGCTGTCCTGATCATCTGCAACATATTATATAGAGAATATCCAGCAAATCCTATTCAGCTGTCCTGATCATCTGCAACATATTATATAGAGAATATCCAGCAAATCCTATTCAGCTATCCTGATCATCTGCATCATGTTATATAAAGAATATCCAGCAAATCCTATTCAGCTGTCCTGATCATCTGCAACATATTATATAGAGAATATCCAGCAAATCCTATTCAGCTATCCTGATCATCTGCATCATGTTGTATAGTGAATATCCAGCAAATCCTATTCAGCTATCCTGATCATATGCATTATGTTGTATAGTGAATATCCAGCAAATCCTATTCAGCTATCCTGATCATCTGCATTATGTTGTATAGTGAATATCCAGCAAATCCTATTCAGCTATCCTGATCATCTGCATCATGTTATATAGAGAATATCCAGCAAATCCTATTCAGCTATCCTGATCATCTGCATCATGTTGTATAGTGAATATCCAGCAAATCCTATTCAGCTATCCTGATCATATGCATTATGTTGTATAGTGAATATCCAGCAAATCCTATTCAGCTATCCTGATCATCTGCATCATGTTGTATAGTGAATATCCAGCAAATCCTATTCAGCTATCCTGATCATCTGCATCATGTTGTATAGTGAATATCCAGCAAATCCTATTCAGCCATCCTGATCATCTGCATCATGTTTTATAGTGAATATCCAGCAAATCCTATTCAGCTATCCTGATCATCTGCATCATGTTGTATAGTGAATATCCAGCAAATCCTATTCAGCTATCCTGATCATCTGCATCATGTTGTATAGTGAATATCCAGCAAATCCTATTCAGCTATCCTGATCATCTGCATCATGTTGTATAGTGAATATCCAGCAAATCCTATTCAGCTATCCTGATCATCTGCATTATGTTGTATAATGAATATCCAGCAAATCCTATTCAGCTATCCTGATCATCTGCATCATGTTGTATAGTGAATATCCAGCAAATCCTATTCAGCTATCCTGATCATCTGCATCATGTTGTATAGTGAATATCCAGCAAATCCTATTCAGCCATCCTGATCATCTGCATCATGTTTTATAGTGAATATCCAGCAAATCCTATTCAGCTATCCTGATCATCTGCATCATGTTGTATAGTGAATATCCAGCAAATCCTATTCAGCTATCCTGATCATCTGCATCATGTTGTATAGTGAATATCCAGCAAATCCTATTCAGCTATCCTGATCATCTGCATCATGTTGTATAGTGAATATCCAGCAAATCCTATTCAGCTATCCTGATCATCTGCATCATGTTGTATAGTGAATATCCAGCAAATCCTATTCAGCTATCCTGATCATCTGCATCATGTTGTATAGTGAATATCCAGCAAATCCTATTCAGCTATCCTGATCATCTGCATCATGTTATATAGAGAATATCCAGCAAATCCTATTCAGCTATCCTGATCATCTGCATCATGTTTTATAGTGAATATCCAGCAAATCCTATTCAGCTATCCTGATCATCTGCATCATGTTGTATAGTGAATATCCAGTAAATCCTATTCAGCTATCCTGATCATCTGCATCATGTTGTATAGTGAATATCCAGCAAATCCTATTCAGCTATCCTGATCATCTGCATCATGTTATATAGAGAATATCCAGCAAATTCTATTCATCTATCCTGATCATCTGCATCATGTTGTATAGAGAATATCCAGCAAATCCTATTCAGCTGTCCTGATCATATGCATCATGTTGTATAGAGAATATCCAGCAAATCCTATTCAGCTGTCCTGATCATCTGCATCATGTTATATAGAGAATATCCAGCAAATCCTATTCAGCTGTCCTGATCATCTGCATCATGTTATATTGAGAATATCCAGCAAATCCTATTCAGCTATCCTGATCATCTGCATCATGTTGTATAGAGAATATCCAGCAAATCCTATTCAGCTATCCTGATCATCTGCATCATGCTATATAGAGAATATCCAGCAAATCTGTTGGCTGTCCTGATCATCTGCATCATATTCTATAGAGAATATCCAGCAAATTCTATTCAGCTGTCCTGATCATCTGCATCATGTTATATAGAGAATATCCGTAAATCTATTCAACTGTCCTGATCATCTGCATCATGTTATATAGGAAATGTCAGCAAATCCTATTCAGCTGTCCTGATCATCTGCATCATATTATATAGAAATATCCAGCAAATCTATTCAGCTGTCCTGATCATCTGCATCATGTTATATAGAGATTATCCAGCAAATCCTATTCCAGCTATCCTGATCATCTGCATCATGTTATATAGAAATATCAGCAAATTCTATTCAGCTATCCCTGATCATCTGCATCATGTTATATAGAGAATATCCAGCAAATCCTATTCAGCTATCCTGATCATCTGCATCATGTTATATAGAGAATATCCAGCAAATCCTATTCAGCTATCTTGATCATCTGCATCATGTTATATGAAATATCCAGCAAATCCTATTCAGCTATCCTGATCATCTGCATCATGTTATATAGAGAATATCCAGCAAATCCTATTCAGCTATCCTGATCATCTGCATCATGTTATATAGAGAATATCAGCAAATTCTATTCAGCTATCCTGATCATCTGCATCATGTTATATAGAGAATATCAACAAATCCTATTCAGCTATCTTGATCATCTGCATCATGTTATATGAAACATCCAGCAAATCCTATTCAGCTATCCTGATCATCTGCATCATGTTATATAGAGAATATCCAGCAAATTCTATTTAGCTATCCCTGATCATCTGCATCATGTTATAGAGAATATCCAGCAAATCCTATTCAGCTATCCTGATCATCTGCATCATGTTATATAGAGAATATCCAGCAAATCCTATTCAGCTATCTGATCATCTGCATCATGTTATATAGAGAATATCCTTAAATCTATTCAGCTATCCTGATCATCTGCATCATGTTATATAGAGAATATCCAGCAAATCCTATTCAGCTATCTTGATCATCTGCATCATGTTATATAGAGAATATCAGCAAATCCTATTCAACTATCCTGATCATCTGCATGTGTTTTATAGAGAATATCAGCAAATCCTATTCAGCTATCCTGATCATCTGCATCATGTTATATAGAGAATATCCAGCAAATTCTATTCGTATACAAGTGTCTGCATCATGTTATATAGAATATCGGCAAATCCTATTCAGCTATCCTGATCATCTGCATCATGTTGTATAGAGAATATCCAGCAAATCCTATTCAGCTGTCCTGATCATCTGCATCATGTTATATAGTGAATATCCAGCAAATAATTATCCCCTTTGCCATGAATGTTTATCTTTATATAACCCGAGCATATCAACAAAATATTTAACTTATCCTCATGAACTTCTGCATAATTTCCCATCGAGAATCCCTAGCAAATAATAATCAAATTCCACATGAATCACTACATTTCATTAGCTTGAGAGTTTCCACCAGGCACTATCAACTTTCACTTGAACTTTTGTATAACTTTACATAGAACGTATCCTGCAAATAATTGTCAATTTCTTCATGAGTCTTTACATTTATTTAGCTCGAGGGTATCTACCAAATCCTCGTCAGCTATCCCATGACACTCTGTATAATGATACAAAGTGAGTATCCAATCGATAATACAACGAGAGAATCAAACAAATACTCGATAACCTGCATATGCTGATCTGCATTTTTTTACCTGGATATGCTCCAACAATCACTGGACAACTAACACACAAACATTAGCTAAAGATGATACACTAAATCACAGCTATCATGACACACATCTTTGTCTGAATTGGCAAGGACCCATAACATACGAGCAAATTATAACATGACATGTTAAACTTTTTTAATCATGTCACCCCAAGCAAGGTATTCCACTGCCACTATAGCGCAGGAGGTTACACAGGGCGATAGACGAGTTAGGATGTACATAGGGGGAGAGTTGGAGAGAATGGGTGTGAGTTAGTGTGTTAGGAGGTGTCTATTGATCTTACATTTAAACTCCTGGAGGTTATAGCCGTCAGGGAAGCAAGCATGCGGAAGGGAATTCCACAGGCTGGAAGTGCGAGAAAAGAAGCTTTTGGAGTAGAAATTGCAGTTACATTTCATCGGTTTCACTGTAAAAGGTTGAGACCTAGTTGCCACTCTAGTATCTCGTGCAAATTCACACCTAGCGGGCACCAGTGATTTAAGTTCATCAGAACAGAAGCTATGAAAGTATTTATAGAAGAGGCACAGGGAAGCCACGTCACGCCGGCGAGAGAGTGACTGCAGGCGGTCAGCTAAGTCTGTGTCAATCACGTTACAGATTCTTCGCTGTATTTTGTTAAGAAGCCCGAGGAGAATAGTAGGGGCACCCGAACAGATGTGGCAACAGTATTCAAAACACGGGCGGATGGTAGATTTGTATAAGTGCAGGATAGATTCAGGCGGAAAGAATTTCCGGGGCCCTGCACAGAGAGCCAACTTTCATAGCAGCGGATTTAGCAATGGATTCGACGTAGTCATTCCACTTGAGGTCCGCTGAGAGTGTCAGGCCAAGCAGGCGTAGTGTTTTACTCTCTGGGAGGCATGCCTGTTCCATGCTAATGGGAGGGAGGTGCAGTCGTCTGTGGTGGTTAATTGACAGCAGCTTCGTTTTGGAAGAATTGAATTTTACGAGCCATTTCCTCCCCCAATCCACCACGGATTGGAGGTCCTTTTCAAGCTCAGCCGCGAGGTTCGCCTTATCATCAACACCAGATTTTTGATCGATGTGAGCGTATACTGTGGTATCATCGGCGTACATGCCTACTTGTAATCTTATGGCATCGGGGAGATCATTGATATAGATTAGAAAGAGCGTAGGACCTAGAATAGACCCTTGGGGGACACCCGCGTTTGTAGGGTAGTTCTGGGAGGCATGTCCGTTTAAAACCACCTTCAGTGTGCGGTTGGAGAGGATGACTGGATTAAGTCCAACAAAAGTCCAGTAGTGCCGTAGCTTCGCAGTTTCCGTAGAAGGCCGGCATGCCATACTCTGTCGAATGCTTTAGAGATATCCAGGGCGACAGTTCGGGCTTCACCATTCTTGTCGAGAGCCTTGTATATATACTCGGTGATGGTCGTTAGCATAACAACAGTAGACTTGGTGAAGCGGAAGCCATACTGTTTGTGTAGACCTGGTGAAGCGGAAGCCATATTCAGTATTTTTAGCTGGAGAGTATACACCAAATCTTTGACAGATATTCAATAAATATCAGCATTTTCTTTCAAGGAAAATTCTACTAAATTCTAGAAATTAATCTTATGAGCATCTCTATATTTCTAACTGTACTCGATCTACCAACTACTATACACTTATCGCATGAACCTCCAAATATTTTAGCTGGAGATGACACAGCAAATGTTTGACACATATCCCTAAAATCATGTACATTTATCAATAAGGAAAAAAATTACAGAGGAAGGCGTTAATCTCATTATACTCCACATACCACTACCCGGAGAAGATCCACCAAATATTAGACACTTATCACATACTAGTTTGTATTTGTTTGCTGGAGAGTATACATTAAACCTTTTACACATATTCCATTGTATTGATTATATAATTTGAGAAAAAAGTTCTACGATAATTAAAGTAGAGATCATGTGCATAATTCTATATTGAGCGGACCTATCAAATACAGAACAACTACACCCCACATTTACATTTTCAGTTAGAGAAGATCCACCAAAGTTTTGACGCCTATCCCATAATATTGCACACATGTTTAAAGGTAGAAAGTTTATACCAAAATTTAACCATTAATTTAGTGATCCGAATAATATTTCTACATGGAGTGGATCTTCCGAAAACTAGACACCTTCACATTTGAATTTACAGATTGAAAAGATCCATCAAATCTTTGAAACATAGGATTGTACATATTTCTAGGGCTTACGGCCATATCACGTTGATTACACCGGTTCTCGCTTGATCACCGAAATTAAGCAACGTTGAGCCTGGTCAGTACTTAGATGGGTGACCTCTTGGGAATACCAGGTGCTGTAAGCGTTTAGTGATGGATGTGCGTTGTGGTGCAGTGGATATTGGCTCGGAAAGAGAAATCGGTGAGCCGAGTTCGAATTCCAGTTGAATACTCTGCATTCACTTAAGCACTGGTACCCTTGGGAAAGGTATTAATCCGCCCCTTCTCTCCAGTTATGGGTTAAATAACAAGGGTAGGACTTGGGGACCCAGTCCTTAAAAACAAATCCCAATGAATCTTGATACTCGAGAATAATTATAAAAAAACTTATATAAAAAAAACAACAACAATAAATTGTTGAAAGAAAAAGGTATTATCATCAATAAATAAATAAAATTTACTTTGCAATAAATGACCCGCCGAAGTTGATATGCCACAAAACAACCAACCAACATATTTCTACAGGTAAAAAAATTCTATCAAAATTTAAGCATTAATCTAGTGATATTTTTACATGGTGTATATCTACCAAATACTACAAACCTATGCCATTCCCATTTGCATTTTAGATGCAAAAGATCAACTAATGATTTTACACATCTTCCATAATATTGTACTTATAATTACAGGGAAAAAAAATCTAAGCATTAATCTAGTGATCCTGTGCAAATTTTACTTAGAGTAGATCTACCAAGTACGAGGAATCTATGCCTTTCCCATTTGCATTTTTACCTGGAGAAGGTTCACCAAAATTTTTGACACATATCCCATAGTATTGTACGTATACTGACAAGAAGAATATTTCTGCCAAAATTAAATAATTCATCTACTGGTCTTGTGTATATTTCTACATGTGTTGGATTTACGAAATACTATACATCAATCCCCTTTCCGCTTGGATTTTCATTAAGAGAAAATCCACCAAATGTTTGAAAAATATCCCATAATAGAGTACTTATTCTTACAGAGACAAATTTTCTACCAAATTTTAAGCATTAATCTAGTGATTCTATGCATATTTATACACGGAGCGGATCTGCCTAATAATAGACTGGTTTGCCTTTCTCATTTGCATTTTCATCTTGAGAAGTTCTACCAAAATTTCGACACAGAACCTATAATATTGTACATATCCTTACATTTAATAGTTTCTTCTAGTTAACCTGCGCATTTATCTACATGGAGAGGATCTAAATAATACTAGAATTGTATGCCTTTCTCATTTGCATTTTTAGCTGGAGTAAACATATCCCATAATATTGTACATTTTCTTACATTAAAGACTTTTTCTAATTAACCTGTGCATTTATCTACATGGAGAGGATCTAAATAATACTATAATTCTATGCCTTTCCCATTTGCATTTTTAGCTGGAGTAAACATATCCCATAATATTGTACATTTTCTTACATTATAGAATTTTTCTAGTTAACTTGCGCATTTATCTACACGGAGAGGATCTAAATAATACTAGAATTCTATGCCTTTCCCATTTGCATTTTTAGCTGGAGTAAACATATCCCATGATATTGCACGAATTTTTGCAGGGGGAATATTTCTATTTAAATTCGAGCATAATCTAGTGATCCTTTGTATATTTCTACATGGAGTCGATCTACGAACTAGTAGACACATATGCATTTTCCATCTGCATTTTTACCTGGAAGAAATCTACCTAATTTTTTACACATACCCCATAATATTCTACATATTCGAACAGAGAGAGAAAGTTTCTACCAGATTTTAAGTATTAATCTAGTTACCCTGAGCGAATTTCTACATGTAGTGGATCTACCAAATGGTAGAGAGTTCTTTTTTCCCAATTAAATTTTCAGCTACGGAAGATCTACAAAAGTTTTGATACATATCCTATAATATTGGAGATATACTTTCAGCGAGAAAATTTATAGCAAAATTTAATCATTAATGTAGTGGTCCTATGTATATTTCTACATGTATTGGATTTACGAAATAGTAGGCACCTATGATCATTATTTTAGCATTTTCAGATGTAGAAGTTCTGCCAATTTTTGACACATATTCCATAATATTTACATATTCTTACAGGGAGAAAATTTCTACCAAATTTTAAGTATTAATTTAGTGATCCTGTGGATTGGACTTACCAAATACTAGACACCTATTCCCTTCCCATTTGTTCTTTTAGCTGGAGAAGTTCCACCAAGTTTTAACATGTATCCCTTAATATTGTACATATTTTTACAGGGATACTTTTTCAAGATCATCTGCACATTTCCATCTGAAGTGAATGTTTTAAATACTATTTTTTGTCCCATGATCTTGTGCATTTTTTAGCTAGATAGGAAACACAAGGTGTTTAATATATAACCTATAATATCTATATGATCTTACATGGATAAATTCTTGAAAGTTTTGGCATTGATTTCGTGATCCTCTGCATATATCGACCTGGAGTTTATTCACCAAATAATACACACGGATCTCATTACCCTCTTCATGAATTAGCTGGAGATTTTTTTCTTGCCTCACTTGGTAACGTA
This sequence comes from Ascarosepion bandense, assembly GCA_037127315.1. Classification (NCBI taxonomy): domain Eukaryota; kingdom Metazoa; phylum Mollusca; class Cephalopoda; order Sepiida; family Sepiidae; genus Ascarosepion; species Ascarosepion bandense. The sequence continues at coordinate 53,217 of JBBBDQ010001058.1, read as the reverse complement.
AATTAGCAGATGAAAATTTCTGCGTATTTTTGCGATGAAAAATGATTGGTTTAGAAATTTTTGCAAAAATCAAATAATTGTTGGGTTTTAATGAAGCTTTCTGGAATTAATCATCAATGAACAGAAGTATTTAAAAAACACATTTTACAAATTTTTTGTAAAAATGCTTTTTCACTTATTACCACGACACTTATTTAATTTGATGAAATATCGCGAAAGTTTTTTTTAGATGGCGTAATGTTTATATTTGTTATGAGCTGAAATATTTCTCAAAACACCCGCATCATAGTTAAAATTTTTTTTCTGTAATATTTTAAAGTAAAGTTAAGTAATATTTGTTCTAATTCAGATTGATTAAACTTTTACTGACAGAATTTTCACCAAATAATGTTTCAGAAAATATATTTCATTTTTTGAATATTTTTTTAATAAACTTAATGGAAACCTAATGCAGGAGAATTCTCTGCTTTGTCAGTCATGTCTCTTTCGAGACATGATCTTCCAAACGTGTATCACATATGGCACTTATCTGACTGACTAAATAGAGATAAAAAAAATTTTTCCCACTAAAAATTAACTTTTAAGTTGATAAACAATCTGTTGGATTAATAAAAATACAATCTATATATATCTTTTTAAAGACCATAAACTTAACTTGGAAAAAAAAACTACCAAATATTTTACGTTATATATATATATATATATATATATATATAATAACATGAATATGTTATAATATCACTACAAAAGTCAGTCAGTTAAGTGCCATACGTGAAACACGCTTGGGCGATCATGTCTAGAAAGTAGGTTGCCATTGCTTTCTGCGGTAGACTGGTTGCCAGGCAAGGCTATAGAACCCAATCTGTCCTGATATTTAACCCATAAATGGAAAGAAGAGACGGATTAATACCTTTCCTAAGGGTATTTGCGCGTAAGGGAATGTGAGGAATTCAACTGGATTTCGAACTCGGCTCCCTGATTTCTCGTTCCGAGCCGATATCCACTGCACCACAACGCACATCCCCCAAAAACAACATTCCCGCACCGGGAATCGAACCCGAGCCGCCTGGGTGAAGGCCAGGAATCCTAACCACTAGACCATGTGGGAACTAACCACTAGACCATGTAGGAAGTACAAAACTACAAAAGTAACGATTCTGTTTCGACACTTCTTGTGTCTTATCAAGTAATGAAGTTTATTTCTAGTTGAAGGGTTTTAAAAGTTTAAAAACAAGCTAAACCCCAATTAATCAGGGAGGAATTGTTGAGTGTGAACTAATCAGAATAAAATATCTTCTAATTTGGAGAATGTGCGAGCAGACCCCAAAAATAGTTTTGTGGGCATAGTATTAATATTCATTTTAATTTTATTGCGAATTAAAAAAAAAATCTAATTTTAACAAATTATTAGAATTAGAATTTCATTCATATATTAAACAAAGAAAAGAATGAACATATGCACACACACACACAATATATATATATATATATATATATATATATATATATATATATAGTTTTGTTCAGGGATAATTTTTAGTGCCATGGTTGTTGTGCTTTCAGTAGATTTATTGATGAATGATATTTTGTCGAGCAGGTATTTTTGTCGTAGAATACTCGATTGATATTGGGGGTAGAGATAAATCGTTGGTAAAGAAGCATCGCCTTGGCGAGCAATGTCATTATAATGGCGTCCTCGAATCGTTAGGAACCTGGTTAATTAATTGAAAATCTTCTCAGCCACAATGATATATATATATATATATATATATATATATATATATATATATATATATATATATATATTAATCCAAAAGGAAAAGCAGGAAGGTAAATCCCAAAGACCCGATCCTAATTAATATTAATATTTTAATATTAAAATGATACAGGTAGAGGGCTCAATGTAATTAAAATTATAGAGCCAATTATAAAATAAAATAAATTTCGAAGTTCAAAACCGTTGAATGATCATTTCAACATGAAATCCCTAAGAGAGATTTCACATCTCATCGGCAACTATCAATATCCAAAATGAAATCAAAAAATGAAATCAAAAAATGAAATAAAAAAATTAAGATTTTACCGGCGGAAGTTCAAAAATTTACGTCACAAAAACTAGAAAGCAATCAATGTCTATTTTTAGATTTTGGACAACATTACTTTTAGATTGTGTCGTAAGTGAAAAATTTAAACATTTGGCGTTGTCTAGCTTTAGAAAGAGGATGGGGGAGGGTAACGGAAGAAATAGAAAGTGGTGTTTGGTAGAGGGCGCTCTCTGCTTCCGAGCAGAGAGCAATAACCCAGTCGTGGTTCCGCCGAAGGGTAGAACCACGACTGGGCAAAAATAGACAGACATTTTTTGGCCCGGCTATATGGCGGGAATACCCACAATAAAATGACCATGTGTCACATCCAGCCTTGCATGGGAAAGCTAGTAAATACAGTCGTAGAGAGTCACTTGAGAGTCTCTAATGAGTTACTGAAGAGTCAGTGAAGAGTTAGTCACACTTCCGGTGGAGTACCGGAAGTAATCACGTATACACACGTCTTACGACGGATTGGACTCTTGTATCTTTCTATTGTAAATATTACTCATCACTTCTGTACATACTAACCGTCTTTCCGCGGAATACAACTTATATTCTGATTCTGTTGTTGAGTTATTCATTTATACTTGGCGACATAACACTAATAATAAATAGTTTTTCATATAAGCATAATGAACATGGTTCATTTAAAGACTTACATGTTTTAGCTTCTTTTAGAATTTTCCACTTTATTTTGGGTGTTTTTTTTTTTGTTTCCTTTAGGTACCAATGATATCTCAATAGGGATGTTCTATTTCTTTATTTCCTATTATTAAATGAAGAGGTATGCTGGTAAATTCGCTGCTTTAGAGTGTTTTTAGTACTCTCTATATAGACTTTTATATTGTTTGTGTTTTCCTTTGTCGATATTTCGCATTGATAGATTATTGATTCCGCCAAACACCTATTTTCTAGCGGACAGTTTATGGGGTTTTTACAATTACATTTTTTCTTGTCTAAATTGTTATTTTCTGTTGTCTGGTTATTTTTACTGATTTTGTTGAATATTTTTAAAATATTATTATTGTGTTTTCTTTTTATAATTTTTTCTAGATTGTTCATACAGCTGTAACTTAATTTTATAGTGTTTTATTAAAGATCTTACTTAGTGGATTTTTCTCCGGAAAGTATTTCCTAATTAACTCGAGAAATTTTCTTCCCAACTTACCATTAGTCATCTGGTTGTAAGGTGGGGTGTATCAGATGATTTTCCTATTCTTATTGCTTTTCTTGTTTACATATTAAATATTTGGGTTTATGTATTCACTATTTTTCAATGCAGTATTATAAAAATCGCTATGCTTATTAAACACTACCTCATTAGGGATCGTCATATCGAAATGGCCATTCAACATCTTTGAATTAATCCTTTTTTAATATATATATTTGCTCTGTAATATTTTATTACATGGAGCTCTCTTCCTGTATCATTTTTTAATATTAAAATTAATTTTTAATATTAATTAGGATCGGGTTTTTTGGAATTTACCTTCCTGCTTTTTTCCCTTGGATTGAAGTATCTGAATTAAAATATATATATATATATATATATATATATATATGGTTAAATAAAACGAAGACAAGAGGAAAACTGCATTCTTTTTATTTAAGCATACTGTCCTTAATCTCAGACCATAACTGAATATATTTTTACATATATATATATATATATATATATATATATATATATATAGTGAACCATGTTATGAGGTCAGAATAATCAGGGAATTGTTCCCTTTTTTTTCTTTTGAGCTCTTGTGGTGGGATGTCAGGCTATTTATCTATATTTCGTCGCAGTACATTAATTTCTTTCGAGCGATATTTGCCTCTTAGTCTCATGTTAAACGCAGGTCAGTTACAGTCATGAATTCGTTTAAAATAAGTTCAAATTTACGAGTTGTCTCCCTTTGATTACGAGGACACAAATAACAGGAATGATTTATACCCCCGTCCACACCCGGACAATTAATCATTGTCGACATTCCGGAATACAAAACAATTCCAGCAGAAAACGATGATTTTATTTTGAAGAAACGACCCCGCGAAAAAGGTGGCTTTGCTGTAAAAGATATAAACGCTTGATTAATTAAGAACATAATTTTCACCAGAAATTCCAAATCGCATTATTCTTTGGATATATCGGCCATTTTCACACCGACATATTTTTAATGAATCCCAAAACATATTTCCCAGATATTTTACAAGAAAAAATTAAAATAAAAAACAAAAAACAAAAAACAAAACAACAAAAACAACAAAAAAACAACTTTATTTTTTCTGTGTTGATATTAATGGAGATGTGGGTATCGGAAATTATTTTTTGTAAATAATTTTCCCGAAATTAATTCCTCGTATGAGTTTTATAAAATCAAACCTGTAAAATTGATTTCCTGTCAATAATATATATATATATATATAAAGCAAGATGTTTGTGTGTGTGTTTGTTTATCTGTCTGTATGTCCTTTATACAAATCCACAATTTTTATCCGATTCTCACCAAACTTCACACAAATATCCTTTAGGCTGTGTCTGAGCTCCAGGACCATAGATTAGTTTTAAAGCTTTCATTACACCCGAGCAACGCCAGGTTATACTGCTAGTTAACCCATAGATCGGTGGAGGAGACATGAATTCTTACATTTTCCAATTGTATTGTGAGTGAATGAAAATAACAAAGCCAACTGTACTGGGCTCTCTGATTAACAATTCCTACCTACTATACATAATACCACCTGCTCATGCAAGCTCACTGATAATTTATTTTTACTGATGGTATCATTCGAAAATATAAGCTCTTTAACCGATGCAAACATTTATATACTTTTATTTTTCCTCATCAAAAAGACTTTTTTTAGAATTTTAAAATACATGTTAAGTGCTTATTATAAGATTTAATTATTATGATTTCAAATGTAATTTAACTGTAAAATGAAATGCCTTGCGACTATAAATAACCCAGATTAACATGCATACACTGAAGAATATATTATTAGTTCTCGGTGTTTTGAAGCTTGTTGCTCGTCGGCTGACTGTGTTGTGACGATAATGGGAAAAGTTTTATTAAAAAAAAAAGGTTTATTTTCCCATTTACAAATTTTTCATTAAGGGTATTATTATATCAATGACGTAATAACACTGTGTTTCACGGGCCGAAAGGAATGGTTAAAAGAAATAAAAATGACAGACATGCTTTGTGTACAGAGAAACTTTTATAATACTAAGACACGCACGAAAATATATATATATATATTTTTATTTTTAATCATTTCACCCCGAGCAAGGCAGAAACGCCAACTGATGTGCAGGGGGCTACATAAATGTAGAAAGATTAATTCGAAAAGAGTGAGGAGTACAAGCTAGTTAGAAAGGAACAATAGAAAGCTGAGAAAGCAGGTGCAATGACAGATACATGGGCGGAGAGAAAGTGAAGATTATACAGGGGAGGGGAGAGAGCTAGAGTCCGGTGGTTAGTAGGTGAGTATTAACTTTGCTTTTAAATTTCTGGAGGTCGTAGCCGTCAGGAAAGCAAGAATACGGGAGTGAGTTCCACAGGCGGGAAGTGCGAGAGAGGAAGCTGCAGGAGTAGAATTGTCGTCTGCATTTGGCTAACCTGACTATGAATGGGTGGGACCCAGTTGCCAGTCTGGTTGCACGGGTAAACACCTGTTGAGGAGGCATCAGTGACTTAAGCTTATCCGAGCAGAAGCCATGAAAGTATTTATAGAAGAGACAGAGGGAGGCCACATTTCGACGATGGGAAAGTGGCTGCAGTCGAGTCGCCAGATCAGTACCTATCACATTACAGACTCTCCTTTGGAGCTTGTCAAGAACACTGAGGAGAACGGCAGGGGCACCTGACCATAAATGGCAGCAGTACTCCATGCACGGACGGATGGTTGACTTGTATATATGCAGGATGGATTCAGGTGGAAAAAACATCCTGGATCGACATAGTGACCCAATCTTCTTAGCAGTAGATTTTGCTATGGATTCAATATAGTGCTTCCATTTGAGGTCTGAGGACAGGGTAAGTCCGAGGAGGCGTAGTGTATTACTCTCCGGGAGAATCATCTGGTCCATGCTTATGGGAGGCAGAAGAGGTTGCCTGTAATGGTTGACAGACAACAGCTTGGTCTTAGAGGAATTGAAGTTGACAAGCCACTTCTTGCCCCAGTTCACCACAGAGTGTAGATCCCGTTCAAGGTCAGCAGCGAGATTATGTCTGTCCGCCACGACAGGTTTCTTACTGGAGCGGGAGTATATTGTAGTGTCATCTGCGTAGATGCCTACTTGGGACTTGATCTCATCTGGGAGGTCGTTGATGAAAATAAGGAAGAGCGTAGGGCCCAGGATAGAGCCTTGTGGGACACCAGCATTCGTGCTGTAGGACGAAGAGGCACGCCCATTCAGAACGACCTTCATTTTGCGGTTATTTAAGAAAGATTGGATTAGGTGAAGCAGGCGACCGGCAATACCATAACCGCGTAGTTTGCATAGGAGGCCAGGGTGCCAAACCCGGTCGAAAGCCTTGGAGATGTCCAGAGCAACCGCGCGAGCCTCGTCAGACTCATCAAGGGCCTGTAGCATGTACTCCGTTACAGTTGTTAGCAGGTCGGCTGTGGACCTGTCAAATCGGAATCCATATTGCCTGTCGGAGAACAGTTTGTGGACGGTGAGATGATGAACTATTTCAGCTATGCCTGGTAAAAAGTTACCCACTAAATGTATATTATATCATACATCTACACGGTCAAGAAGAGTGAAAGAAGAACGAAAGGATAGTTTCTTATATAAATTAGGAAGATTCTTCTGTGTTTCTCGAGAAGCCATGTTTAGGTCTCCAGATTCAGACAGACCTAGTTTATCTGCGATATATCAAACGACGACATATGCCGCTAATTAGTCTTGTGTTGTGCCAAATTAAGGACTGCAAAGAGATTTCTATATTTGAAGAAAATACATTGCCAGATTACTGATTAAATGAAGGACTAACTACTTTCGTCATTATATGTAGTGATGTCACGAAACTGCTGTCACGTGTTCACCGTGGCTATCTTGTCCAAAGGGAGATAATCGGTTTTTGTATCTTTACATTTCCAATGATATTTTGGGAATATGGATAAAAAAAAATCATAAGCAAAATAATAACAAATAGGAAAACAGAAAATTATTCATTTTTATTCGTTTTTGCATTTTCACATTCATTTCAGAAATAAGTAACTTTTTGTCGAGTTTTCTGGATTTTAACGGTGAAAATAAAAGAATGCTGCCGATTGAATTCTTTTAAATACAAAGCCTCAGAAGAAGGATGCCTGGGTGAAATGGAAAGAGTTATCTCACATCAAATAATGCCACAGACGAGCAGAAACTTACTGCAGGATGTTACACTCTTATATAGAGAGAATAATTAACTTAAAAATAAACTTTCTTTATGACCGCTGTCATGTAGAGTAAGTGACCATTGGTTAGATGTAAATAAATGGCAAAATTGCCCAACAAGCCGAAGTGAGAGATTTTACAATAAGTAATACGAAGAAATAGAAAAGAACAGAACAAACAATAATATAAACCAAGTAAAGAAAACATGCAAATCAAATAAGTAATAATAAGGCAAAGTAACAGTATTAAGGCAAAAAGTTCACGAACTAAAAATTAGTGTTCGCATACAAGAGTAAATTTTGTCAAGCGAACGTAGCGCTTTGACTTAGAGATAAAACAGACTGGTATTGAGTCAAATGAACCGGTGTATTTGGTGGGTTAGGACGTAACCCTGGCATGCATTCATGTGCTTCAGCTTATAATTTTGGGTGGATTCGAGTGTTTTGCAATCATTTCTTAAAGAATTGGAAAGAACATCTCAGTTGGTATAATAAGAATTTTCTTAACTTGGTTGGCACCTTGAAAGAGATACGAACGTATCGAACTGGCAGATTGAAACTAACTATCGCCATACTCTTGGTTGTTGTTATGACGTTCATGGCGACAAACGACCGCGAGTGTGTATTATTTTGTTTTCTGATATGTTTTATACATTTGTTTTATGGCCCGAGAAAAGTATACTTAGTACAGTCAGTAAGTAAATGTGCGTTGTTGTGCAGTGGATATCGGCTCGGAACGACAAATCGGGGAGCTGAGTTCGAATTCCAGTTGAACTCCTTGCATTCACTTACGCACAAATACCCTTGGGAAAGGTATTATTCCGTCTCTTTCTTCCAGTTATGAGTTACATAATAGAACAGGGTTCTATAACATTGGCTGGCAACCAGTCTACCACAGAAAGCAATGGTAACCTGCTGGATAATATTCTGCTCAGTCAGTCATGTATCTTTCGAGACATGATCGCCCAAAGCGTGTATCACCTATGGCACTTAACTGATACTTAGTACACTGACGACATATTATCAGATGCCCCACAAAAGGAGAACGTGTGTTGAGGTAACAGAATTTTGCAAATTATCATCCACCTGACCTATCCAAATAAACGTAGGAATATGTTGGGAGATTCACATCCCCAGAAACTCAGTTATAGACCCTAGATTGTCAGCGTGACATTGAGGATTAAAAGTTTCAGTAACAGAATTTGTTCAATTTTAAATTGAAACAAAATGGAGAGGTTTTAAGATATGAGACAGAATAATTCTTGTTGCAAGAGAAATAAAGGAATATTAGCCCATCTGAAGAGATTTTATAAATGTATATATTTCAAAATTGCATATTGTCGCATTTACCTGCAATCCTTAAAAATGTGTATATTTGGGAATATAATTATTGTAGAAATTCACAACAAAGCAAATTGCATCATCTATATAATTATATGCTCATTTCGTAAAAGGTACAAGGAATGAATTTAAAAGACTTTTCTACATGCATTCATTCTATAATATTTCAGACATTCCCTTCATGTTGAAAATTATACATTGTTTCCAAGATTGGAAACGCTTTCCAACGCGATTCTAGCAACGTATCTTTTAAAACCGACATGATCATTGGAATCATGGACGTAAATATTAATAGACCAATTTTGATGTAAGCCGACATATTTAAGGATATACTTTGAAATGAATACGCACAACTTATCAAAATATAAGCCCCTACGGCTAATTTGATCAGAGCCTTAGCAATTTCATATCTAATTGGATGGTGTACCTGAACAATTCTTTCAAACAATTTTCGATATATGAAACGCTCTTCTAAACGAATGTAAACGAAATTTTCACACACTTTCTGCGCCAAAGCAATCGATAATTTCTGCAGGGAAAGATAGGTTTCAGAAATTGATTTTGCAATTGAAATCAAGAAAAAGACAAACATTAACAATAAAAGAACGAAAGCAATGGCGTCTGGTTTAGCAATCAGTGCGATCAAAATGAAAATAAGGTAAGAACTCAATAATTGGAAACTTATCAGAAAGAGACAGGCGTTGAAAATAAAGAGGAAAATGTAGACAGGCAATGAAAAGAGGAAAAGTAGAATTCCTAAAATTCTAAGCTTTTTGTTCCTGAGGAGAGGGTAAATATAACAGAGGGTGTAACTGTGTGGAATTGCTTTACAAATCAGAAGTTGTGGGCAGCCATAATAGAAGATACCGAGCAACAATTCACAGATACAAAGCCAAAAAGATACGAAAATGCAGAGACAAGTGACAAAAGCGCCTATTAATTTATAAGTCACATTTGAATTAGTGAATGTATTATAAACACTTTTACAACGGTCACACCACTGTTTAATAACCGCGTACCAAAACGACGGATTTAAAGCAGTCAATAGACTTGACTTGAGAATAGCGTGCAACAGTTTGTAATCTTCTAAGTTGGAAATATCTAATCCACCAAAATGCTGCAAGAATTTGATATCTTGAACAAGAAATGTACATGTTTTTCTTTGGTGGAGTATACTATATGTTATAGTTTGGCACAGACGATCTGGAATATTAATCAAAATCAGTGATAGAACCACAAAATATGAAAACCAAGCGAAAGGTCCACCAAGAAAATAGTCAGTGTTTTCAGCACTTTTCTTAAAACCAAACATCATTGATGTGTATCCAAGTGGGATGTTATTTTCGAGATAGGATCTTAGTTTTTCCTTTATATGAAAAGCCTGTAACAACAGATCAGTTAAAATAATTAGGAGGCATGCGAAAACAGCTAAAGACCTTCGGAACCTCGACGCAAAAGCCGATCTGTTCTCGAAGAGCAACAGTTTCTTGATGAAAATCATTACACTAAAATATGGCTTATGTTCATTTAGCCAATCCGATTCATTTCCGAATGGGGGAAGATATTGTCCGATATTTTCATCACTCGTACTTAACGAACGAATCTGACCAAATGGTATTTGACGTTGGATAAGTTTGGCTTTCGAAATAAATCCAAGGAGAAGAGGGAACAATGCAAATAAAAATGCACCAGCGTAATTATGGATGTCAACCAATATCGAGCTGTTCTTATCTTTGCCGTTGCATAAATTGACTGAATTATTATAAACCGCGTGGTTATAATCAGTAACTAGGCAACAATATCGAAGTAAAATTTGTCGGTTCATTCCAAAACGCTTATTAGCTATAAAAGAAGAATATGGTAAGTTCTTACTGTTGTTAATATCGTAGCAGATGTAAGCTGAAGCCTTTTTGTCTGGTAGTTGCGCGACCGAAACAATTTTTATCAATTGACGAAAGACAAGTCGAAGAAAATTCAATCTTGACACAATTCTTTCATTACATGTTTTGGAAACATTCATATTCACTGTTAAAGTGGATGTAAATTCTTTTAATATAAACAATGAACGAACCTGGAAGTCATATGGCGTGTTCATGTAAATCGGTAAGCCATTTTCCCCATCGAATAGCCACATATATTCGTTGGGATTTGCAAAATGATCATCTGGTATTGATTTGGTTAATTCGTAGGCTTGTTTCGAGTCGTATTCAATTTTAAAGAAAAAAACCTTTTTCCCGTTGTCCAGGCTATCATGGAAATGTCTCATTGAATCTTCGGAGACATTGACGATGCATTGGTGTTTGTTTGAATGTTGCTTATTTATTGGTTGTTCACATTGCACACGTGACATGAAAAGTACACAGTAAAATACGATGAACTTGATTAAGAATGTCATCTCTTCCTGCTTGAAATGGATTTGTTCACGACCTGAAAAGTAGGAAGTAATGAATTAAAAACTGAAATAAATAAAAAATATTCTATATTTTAATGAAACATTTCATTTGATTCTAATATTTTTTCATGTTGTACGATTTGCATAGGAGCAACCTAATTCAAATAATAACTGAAGTTCGACAAATGTAGTAATCTTCAGATGTCATAACCGAAATCTATTCTATGAAGAGGCACGAGTGAAAACCAAACGTGTTGAAAAGTCTCGTTTCCTAATATTCCGTCACTAAATGAATTCGCGACTGGAGAAATGATTTGCAGAACTCTACTAAAATTGGAGAGAAACATAATTTTAGAAAAAATTATATCTACAGGAGAAAAAACGGAATTGGAAAGAAAGAATTAAAGTATTAAAAGTTATGAGTTAAACCAATCTTTAAAAATAGTTTGGACTTGATAGTAAAAATCTGTTATCGTTCTTTTTTCTTTTTTCTTCGAGAAATTTCAACAGAAATATTGGAAGGTGTAAATTTGAATTGTTTGATGCTTTTGTTAAATATGGTTTTCAGTGCAAACGTTTCGTAACTTATAGCATTTTACAACAACTATTATGTATTTTCCTACATAAATCAAGTTTATGCTCTTGTGCATTAAGAAGTCATGGAATTATACAAATATGAATTGTCACATTTTTATGAAACCCTTGGCAAAGATAATACGTGTCGCTTGCTGACGATATTTATAGAAAGTGACTGAACAACTCACGGGAAATTTTAATATGTTTTCCCATTTTAATCATTAAATACAAATATAAAAAACCATGTATTTTACCAGTTGTAACGTAGAAAAGTCATTCTTTCTTTTAAAGCCTCGTTTTGAGCCGATTCTTTTCATTAAATGTCAACAACTTTTCTGAAATATCTAGTCTTCGATAAAGAATTCATACGTTTCATTAATTACCGATTACTCACGTTAAACATTGTTCCCATTCGAGTGGTATGTATGCAATACTTATAAATATTTAATTTCCGCTCATTTTTATTATAAACATTATTTCATTAGAATTACCGCCAATAAAACTGACTTATAGTTGTAATACCGCTGCTACTTCTACTACTGATGATGATGATGTGATATTCATAGATACTCTTTTAACGTAACCATATTTTAGCATATATACTAGGTACATTTCATCCGTCAGAGTTGCTTAAAACCTACGTCACTTGCAGGAAATTGAATTGGGAGTACCTATGTAGCATTAATATACGTTCAACCACAACTTGGTTCTAAAATACCACATTCAATAAGCGAAATCATTTTATGTCGCCGGAAAGATTTTAAATAATAAATAAATACATAAAAATTATCACATTAAAATAAAATATTAAATAATAACATTAAAATAAAAACATTCAATAAAAGTAAATAACAACCTTTTAGTAGATTCATTAAGTCATCAATTATTTCTGAAACATTAGCCTTGGTTTACCTTGACTTTCACAGTCAGCCTATAGTTTATTTATAGCATAACTGCACATGCACTGATATGCATTCAACCACAACTTGGACCTTAAAAAACGCCTTCACTTATTAAAAGAGAAAATATCTTATTTCGACGGAAAGTTCTTCTGAGTTACGCTATCGAAACTTAACAAAATGTTAACCTACGCCTGAAATTCTTTTAATAAATACAATCGTATCTCTTTTTCTAAAATACATTTTCAATTTTTATTCAGCCAAAATACAAGAACATAAAACATTTAAACAAGAAAGAAAACCATTAAATCAAAAACTTCTCTTTAGTTAAAATAAATAAATACTTAAAAATTATCACATTAAAATAGAGTAATAAATAATAATTACATTAAAAATTCAATAAAATCAAATAAAAACTTTTCTTAGATTCATTTATTAGGCATTCAATTATGTGCCTAAACATCCGCCATAGTTTACCTTGACTTTCACAGTTAGCCTGCAGATTATTTATGGAAGTTCTTAATTTTTTTAAATTTTGAAATCTGACGATATTTTATTTCTCTTTATGTTTCTTATTTTAAAAAGATCCTTCTATTTGCCTAGTAATGTTCATCAGTGAACGTAACGCGTCGGTAAAGAAAAATTCCTTTTGTCTTTATTTATATATTACATTTTAATAATTTAATATAAAAATAAGACGATAAAGCTACTGAGATTGGTGGAAACTGAGAAAACGTTGCCGAGGAGAAAATACTAAAAGAAAAAGGATCCAAGGAGAGTGAAGGGGTGGGTGTATGTGTGCATATGTGGATTGTTTCAAATGTCTGGGGCTTGATAATGACTCGACATTATTGTTTTATTTCATCGAATTTTTGTAAAACTTTTTGATATGTGTGACAATTTCATATTTTAAGGGATAGAAGGAGACTAAAAGCCTTGCAAAGTCTTAACTGATAGAATATCGATAATGTTTTGAACGTTAGTTTTTCGAAGAGAAAATTATGCCAGTTTTTTCTTGCACTGATACAAAAGTTGTACCTAACGTATTTGTCATTGAGCCATTTCTTTTTAACCTACCTGCATTTTTTTCTGATTTCCTTGTGTAGTTTCCTGTCTTCTATTCCATGTCTTGACATCATTTTCTGTCTCCTTTGCATCATGTCGAAAATCTCTTCAGTCATCCACTCGTTTGTTCTTCTGCGCCTGATTTCCTTCGGGGCAATGTTGTTTCCTGATGTCACTATCGCTTCCTTTAATGAGTCCCATTTCGAGTGTCCTTTTCCAATTTGCTCCTCCTATTCGATTTTCACGTTGTTAGTGTATTCTTGTGTAGCCATTCACGAGAGTATTGTATTTCAGTTTTGGTGCTGCACTGGGCTTCTTAAATCTCCGGAGTTTTACCGTTAGTATGAAGATGACTGGGACGTAGTTGCTGCCACAGTCAGTGCCTGGTTAGACTTTATGCGACCTAAATCACCATACTTACATTGCCGAATGTTCATTTAAAAGTTCATTTTATTAGTTTTACCACTGTGATCAAGTATAAAGTGTGGATATATTTTAGGCTATGAAATTTTGCCGAGCAATATCTTCAGGCCGAATTTCTTCTTGGACTATTTGTAAATTTAACTGGTATTTATCGGATTAGTTTTACCTCTGTGATCAAGTATAAAGTGTGGACGTATTTTAGTATATGAAATAACGCCGAGCAATATCGTCGAGCCGAAATCCTTCTTGCTCTATTTATAAATTTAACTGGTATTTATCAAATTAGTTGTACCGCTGTGATCAAGTATAAAGTGTAGATATATTTTAGGCTATGAAATTTTGCAGAGCAATATCTTCAGACCGAATTCCTTTTTGCTTTGTTTGTAAATTTAACTGGTATTTATTTTCGAGAACATTTTATCTATTAAATATTTATTCATGATTCACCCCAGCAAACATTTACCTCCAACAATATGTAAAGATAATCAGTTACTTACCCTAATGTGATCAGTCAAATGAGTTTTTATCGTCCAGATAATTTCCGATCAAATCGTTTCTGTCAAATGTTTGAATTTGAGTTATCATCCAGAACGTTTCCGATCGAAGCCTTCGTGTCATTTACCAAAGGGATTAAAAGACATTTAATCATTCAGTCGAGAGAGAAACAAATGTTAGTCCAAACCAATCAGTATTTAGGGTGGAAATTGATCTACAACTTTCGTTGTTATGGCTTTTCCCACGTCATCTCTCATCTGGCTCAATTAACAGTTAATAACCGTTTCACCCTCTCATCAACCAACGCCGACACACACATGTACTAACTTATATATTCGTGCACAATTATAGAGGATGGAAGTTAATATGTAAAGTAGATAATTATTAGTAACTAGTCAGTGAATAATTACAATGTACTTATTAAATTTGTCCTTCTTCTTCTGGTGCGCATGAGGTACAATGAGGCGGTTACAGAAAATATGGAGTAATAGTTCGCACCTCGGAGTTAGCAAATTGCTTCTAAGATAAACTGTGTTGGTTATAATTATTAAGTTCAATCCATGCTGGCTCCCGAATGTATGATTTTCGAAGAAAATGTTTATTATGAATACAATTTTCTATTTTTCATTTACGTCATCTTCTGGTCAAACACAATTTGAATAAATGTAATGCACCATCATTTCCAAACATGCAAAACCATTTTCTTGTATTATTTCAAACAATTGTTCTCATCTTAGCTGATAGTCCCATTTTTTTCTTTCTCCGTACCCGCACAAGTGATTGGGTTATCAGTAGACGAGGGAAATTACAAACAGTAAAGATTTCACGAGTAAAAATGTAAGAAATTTATTTCGAAGACACGAAAATTAAAACAACAAACAATGTGGTCTTTTAAATTAAGCAAATAAAAATAACAAATTTATTAAAACAAAACAAGATCACGTATAAGACAATAAAGTTTTGATGAGAGGGAAAACGAAATGGCCAAAATAAAACAAAATGGCGAAAAACCAAAATGGCTGAATAAGACTTGTGTAAAATAAAAATTACACTAAGAAATAAAACTATAATACTGCATATAAAACAGAGGTTCGGAGAATAAGGGACAAAATTAAAAACATAAAAATTAAAAGCAAAATAAGGCAACATAGTGTCATTGTCAAGCGGCTTTTTATGCGAACCAAAATAGTTTCTTCTTAACAAACCGTCTTTTGTTGCTCATTCTAATATGATTGTCATTTTGTTCTTTTTTTTCTTTTAGGCACAACTATTTTTTTTTAAATAAACAATTGAACAAACGAAAAGTAAATAAGAAACAGAAAGAAACAAATTAATAAGACATACAGTATTTCTACAAAAACTGGAAAACAAAAAAAACTAGTTTAACGTAGAAACAATAACAATGACAAAAATGAAAACAAAATATGTGTTTCCCAGCAGACGAGGGAAATTACGAAAAATAAAGGTTAACGAATTGAAATGAAAGAAATTTACTTCAAAGACACGAAAAATAAAACAACGAAAAAGGGGGTCTTTTAAATTAAGCCAAAAAAATAACAAATTTATGAAAACAATTTAGAAAAGATGACCGAAAAAATAAAACAAGAGCACGTGGAAGACAATAAAGTTTTGATGAGAAGGAAAACAAAATGACCGAAATAAAAGAAAATAGCAGAAAAAAAAATGGCTGAAATAAACCGACAAAAATATAAAGAAATTTGACAAATGTCTAGTGTAAAATAAAAATTAAACTGGGAGCTATAATTAAAAAATTCGGTTTAAAACCGAGGGATGAAGAACAAGAAATAGAATTAAAGACATAAAAATTAAGAGCAAGAAAAGACAAGATAATTAAAAAAATTACTAGTGAAAATAAAAAAAAGATGATACATTAAAAAAATGCAAAAACAAAATTAGTTTTTTTCCGAGGGGTTGATTATAATAAGAAAGAAATAAAAGAAAAATTAAAAATCGGACAAAACGAATAACTAAGAAAAAAAAGATAATATCTGAATATCCTTCAACCTAAGATTCATCTAACAACCACTCTAAGTCAGTCACTCTCACTCGCAATAAGCGCAACACTCTCACTCATCTTTCGTTGAATTTGGATGAAAGGAATTGTGCCCTTTCAGCTGAGTCTTAACGGAACAGATCAATTGAGAAGAGAACTCCTCACTTCCATAAAAACCTTCTGTTTAGTCGTCTACGTCACGACCCATATAACGGCGAGCAGACAAAAGAGCACACAAGGCTGATCTTTTGTCAGAGACAGTACGACATTGACACAAATAGAACTGGCATCGAGGACGCTTAACTTTCGGTTCAAGCAGCCTTCAATCAATTCACGCTGCAAGCGCACGGCACTGTAGTGAAAGAATACTTTTCTAATGGATTCTCTGAAGCACCGTAGCGAACACACCTAGTCCTGTTGCGCCGAGTTTCTGACATAGAGGGTACCTCGCAATACCAGCCAGGTGCATGATATCTTGAGGTATTTCAACCCAGGTGCCAAAGCCAAATAGAGCGAGACTCCTGTTTCGTAAGGCCTAGCTCTTTAGTCAGACCGTCTTAATCAACCCACTTATTAATATATGATATAAAGCCCACGAAGACAACGCTCTGGTATCGGCGAAACCATCATTCTTTATAAGAGGTAGCTTAGATCTCGCATCGTATTTCGGCACTCATTCGGTTCGAGGACGTAAGTGAGCCACTTCCACGTCCCTATATACACTTATAGGAGACAGAAATAATCGGCGGGCTTCTTCCTTCCAGAATTCGAAATTACCGTCCTGTTGCGAAAGTTCAAGTGGAGCTTATGCTGACAAATCTCATATTTCCAGGTTGCTTTTGGTAAGATAGAGACAGCAGATCCTCCAGACACAAGATAGGAGACCTAGTTCAACAGATGAAGCCAAAAAAGTGTTGAACTAAACTCCCTAGTAATTCGGTATCAGTTAAGTGCCATACGTAAAACACGCTTGGGCGATCATGTCTCGAAAGAGACATGACTGACTGGGCAGAAGATTACCCCGCAGTAGGTTGCCATTGCTTTCTGCAGTAGACTGGTTGCCAGCCAAGGCTACAGAACCCAATCTGTCCTGTTATTTAACCCATAACTGGAAGGAAAAGACGGATTAATACCTTTCCCAAGGGTATTTGCGCGTAAGTGAATGCAAGGAATTCAACTGGAATTCGAACTCAGCTCCCCGATTTCTCGTTCCGAGCCGATATCCACTGCACCAATACGCACATCCAGGTATACGGGTGTGTAAAATCAGAGAAACGGTAAAGGGGAATTAGGTAGATGTACGAGACACAATCTTCCACCTTTACATTCAAGGAAATATTCCTACGACTCCACAGACGAACTGCTTCTTCTCCCTTCTTCCGAAGCTCTGATCGGTTCATCTCCAGCTGTAGACCGGGGCAGAACCAGAAACCAAGTATCTTGACCGATCCATCCAACCCACTTAAGGGATATAAAAGAGAAATTCCCTTCGATTCTCCGAATCGAAAACCAATAAACTTATCACAGGTTGATTTTGTTCCCCGCCGACGTCTCATAACTTCTTATATCTTTGCTAACTTCATTGTTGCCAGCACAGACACATCGTCATCATAGGTGAAATACTTGGCTGCAATGTTATATCTAGGCAAGGTGATTCCACGAAGGACTGAATTCGCCTTCAACCTGCGAAGGAAAGGTTCCAAAGCAACGACCTAATGACCTATCTGTGCAAAACGGACAACCCTGGCGAATAGAGTGAGACAAGGCAAATGTCCCCGACCAGATCCTATCCAGCCTTATGACGTTTGGAATGTTAGCATTAATCACGCTACGCAATTATTCCTGTCACAATTCAGCGACCATCTTCGTCGCCTCGGAAAACATTCTCTTTAAACGAGCCCTAAATACCAGAGCTTGGTCCTTCTTGATAAGCAAGAAAGCCATTTCAGCCCAAGATACGTCCCCATTATCTCCCGATTTGATAGTACATTCTACTTTAGATTCGGTTGCCGTTTGCACGGCTGATCTATTTCCGACTGAGTAGACGACAGCAAACGAATTAATGACAGACTTACGGTAGCCGCACCACTTATTCACAACCACACTCTGTGTCAATTCCCGCATTAAAATCAATAAAAACTGGTATGAACCCCGATGAAGCAAAGATTCTGAAGTTCTAAGGTAGAGTCCAAAACCTAAATTTAGCCTTGTGTCCGCGAACACCAATAGCATACGATGCCGTCAACGTCCTTCTGACCAGCCAAGAAACACCTTCGAAGCGACTATAAAATAAATAGAGATTAAACTCCTTAGACAGAATATTCACATAATCGCTGGCAATCAGTTGGGTCTCCTGTGAATAACAGACATACACTCTTAGACCCGAGAATCGCAAATGAGTCTCGCCCTCCGAGTTTTCGATCTCAGGCCCTGGACATTTGGTTTAATGATTAACAGGCTTCATTGCAATTGTGTAGTGAGTTCGATCCTCGCTGGGTGTCGCTTACTTTCGGCCTTGTGCCACATCTAGACCACGCTTAGTAAATCACTATTATATAACACGTTCTGGTTGTTGAATCGAGATCTGTTGTTTTCGCGCAACGAATTTTGGTACTTATTAAGGGATT
This sequence comes from Ascarosepion bandense, assembly GCA_037127315.1. Taxonomy (NCBI): domain Eukaryota; kingdom Metazoa; phylum Mollusca; class Cephalopoda; order Sepiida; family Sepiidae; genus Ascarosepion; species Ascarosepion bandense. Next base: position 33,919 of record JBBBDQ010001058.1, on the reverse strand, counting down.
TTATTTTGAAGTTATTGTTTTCGTCCCGTTGTTTCTGTGTTTGATTTTGTGATTTTTCCCTTCTGTTTTTCTGTCGTGGTGAGACCACAATGAGTGAGTCTCCCCAGCCAAATGTTGAACAGACGGTGTCGCCATCCACGTTGGCATGGAACAGGACTCTCAAGAAAAAAAGACGCAGTTTACTATGAACAGATGCGTCTCAAATACAAACCATTCATCAATGGAAATCAGTTAGTTGCTATAATAGAAGCCGTCAACGAAATTAGTGCAAAGAAAATCGCTCTGCTGAAATCCGATGTCAAAATACGCAAGTTTATTGGTATCAGCAGAGACACAATGGAGGAGACCCTGAAAAGCCTAAAGATAACCCCCTAAATGTTGGCAGGATTGTGTGGGACGTGCATCTTGGGTCAGAGGAAGAAGCAAGTGTTAAAGCGTCATAATGACAAAAATGTCCGACTACTGACAAAGTATATGGGTACTAGAAGAACAAGGATTGTTTTCCATGGTGTGCATCTAGAAATATCACGTAACCATATGGGATGTTTTTTCGCCCACTTCGTCACTGTTGAGGAAGTGTCCCGTGTGGCCAGCAAGGCGGGGGTGCTTACGGAAGATGTCGGTCTGCAAGTTACCCTAGACCGACAGAAGTTCAATAGTATTCACGATATATTGATGTATCGAGACAGAAAATTGTTTGTAGCTGTGAAGAGCCAAAGACCCCACTGTTAGACGAGTGGTGCCTCGGAGAACTAAGCAAAAATGTACCTAACAAGGATACCCAATGAATTGTACACGAGGCTGTCGCACATATTTGTACCGATTTTGACGGTGGTGTTCAAAAACTGGTTTCGGCAGGGGTCTGTCCCCGACCCGATTTCCAGGGGTGTGATCACTCTGTTGAAAAAAGTCAATGGGTGTTGGGAAGGACTTAGACGATTACAGGCTCATAACTTTGTTAAATACAGAGTTAAAGATTTTGGCCTAGTTCCTAACGGAGCGTTTACTGTTAGTTGCCCAAATTCTGTTGTGCTGTGAAAGACCGAACACTTCACAACAACCTGCACCTGATCTGCACGATCATAGAGGGTGTAAAAGACGAAGAGCAGGCAGCACTGATCAATTTAGATCAGTCCAAGGCATTTCATATGGTCGACCATTGGTATCTGGCTGCTGTTCTGTAGGCCACCGGATTCAGACCTGACTTCTGCACATTCCAACACCCAACCTTCAATCTTCTGATATTTTAAATTGTGCGAACTTCAGTTGTATTTGGCACAAGGCCAATTTGATAAACATCCCCGAGGCTCCTACAAGTATTACCTGATCATTTGCTGTGCACAATAGAACCCTTATTTATCCTGTTCGTTGAGGATTCCTATTCCAAATTTGCCGTTCGCCTCCTCTTCCCTCTCTTTACCTACCTTGGCATTCAAGTCTCCAATTATGATTCTAATTTCTTGGGTCATTGGAATTAGTGAAAGCATTAGGAACAATTTTACAACAGTCAAACCATAGTTTAATAATCGCGGACAAAAACAAAGGATTTAAAGCAGTCAACAGACTTGATTGAAGAAAAGCGTGTGACAATTTGTAATCTTCTGAATTTTTCATTTTCACCTTTTGACCTCTTGTGTTTTTTTTTGTCTCAGTATGAAACAATAAAAAGGACAGAATGTGTTCAATGAAGATACCTCCACTCATTTTCGATACCTAAATTTAAATTGAACTTTCAAAAATAAAATAAATTTCTTGAAGATTTAATTTTATCTCTAAGAGATTAAATTTACTATTTCCAGGGTAGCAAAATACACTGGTGTATTTAAAACCGAAATTAGATTGATTGGAATCTAAAGTTTTTTTCTTTTTTGGGTTTAAAAAATTTCAGTTTTTCGGCCATTTTTCATCGATCAATACATTTTTGTAATCAGAAGCCAATACTCGGTTTTAAAAAATCTTGCAAAAATAAAATACACGTCGCTGACATTATTTTATTCAAATTGCCAAATTTAAACTTACCTTAATCTGACTGAAAACAAAAATTAGATGCTTACTGCCTGAAATATCCCATAAAAGCGTTTCTTAATTACGGTATCCTTTTTATCGGGGTTATTATCGCCTTATCAGAGGTGACAATTGACATGACATACAGTAGCCGTCAAAAAATGCTAAGTATGGAAGACGAATTTAACAATCTTCCTTATTCGTACGCTTCGAAGATGTTTTATGACAAATAAGAATTAAAATAATATAAAACTTTCTTTAAGATTTTTTTGCAATAACAGAATGAAATTATATAACGGCAGAGGTAATTCAGTAATTTATGAAATGTTATGTTATTTATTAATTTTTATTTTTAATATCTATTTTTCATATTCTTTTTAGGCATCTCCACAAATTGTGAATTTCACAATTACCTTTTTTTTAAACAAAATTAGGATATTAGGAATTAAAATGTAAAACTTGCTTTAAGTTTTGAAGATATGATTTGCAAATCCCGTTGAATGTTGAAATGTAGGACATAGGAAACGCTGAAGTGAGATGAAAGAAGTATACCCTGTCGAAAATGTTTATATAGATTTTTTCTTCATGTATAGAGCGCAACCTTTGAAAAACGTGACCTTTTAATGATATATATCATGTACGATCATCCGTAACAATAAAATACGAGTAATGAGCATGCACATAATTAAAATGTTTTAATTATTTAAAAAAAAAACCATTGGCTAAATCATTTTTACTATGCTTTTCAATTTTACGATTAGTAAATTTAGTCTTCATGCATTAATTTAACACCCTAGCGTTAACGATGAAGGAGGAAATTAAAAAAAATTGAAACTTTATAAATGATTATAATAAAAAAAATGAAAAAATGAAAACAATTCTTGTAAAAATTTATTATTCATTGAAAATTATTTTCTTTTCAGACTTTCATATCTTTAATTTATATTGTTTATAAAAAGCAACTAAAAGTTTATCTAAATATAAAATGGCATTGTTTTCATTGCATTTTTGTTTTCGCAATTCTGAGCAGATTTTCTAAAAGTGAGCTAATTTTGAAGAAAAAAGACTGTTGATTAGTATTCCCGAATGACTCCTGAATTTAATTAATATTAGGTTTGTAGAAAAGCGATGAGGAATTTCTAGATATTTTCGGAAATTAATTGGTGGTGGAGGGTAACATATATAAAAAAAATATACATATTTTTACCAAGATTTTCTAAAAATAATTAATTTGAAAATGACTTCAATCAATTATGAATAAGTCCTGAAATTTTCATCAAAATCCGACCATTATTTGATCTTTTCAAGAATTTCCAAATTAATGTGGCTTTCACCGGCAAAAAAGTGACTTGCGTAATATTACGTTTGTCGTTATAAACCCTTGTAAAAATTAATTCACTCACAGACGAAAGAAAAATAAGATTTTAAAAAAATTTCTAACGTGTTAGAAAAAATGAAAAAATTAAAAAAAAAATTAAAAAATACTTTGATCTATTCTCTTAATAATAACATAAACATTTTGCCGATAAACCTTTGGTTTTCTTTAGTTTGGGGCTTTTTTCCTTCATACTATATTGTTTTTTTTTTCAGCGATTTTTTGAAGGTACGTAGTTCAATATGATCTGTTCACAAAAGCGCCTTGACAATACAGAAGTAAACAGTGTCTTTCCAAAAAACACAGCGGTGAGTAGTCAACTCCAAGGGAAATAACTCGCTTGTCTTAAACCTCAAACAGAAAATATATGTACTGCTGTCATGACAATATCTTAAAATACAAAGATAAAAATAAAATGTTATTTTTTTCAATGAAAATGTTGTTAGACAATGACAACATATCACATGGTGGGGGTTCATGTTATTTAGTGAAACTGCTTTTACAGTCGAATGATCACGGAATTATTCATTTGTGTCTTTTGAACTCTTGTGGCTGGAGGTCAGACTATTTATCTATATTTAGTCATGGTAAAGTAATTTCTTTCTAGCGATATTTGCCTCTTAATCTCTTAAGTGCAGGTCATAAATTAATCTAAGACAATTTAGATTTGAGAAGTTGTCTCCCCTTGATCAAAGCGACGACAACACAGGAAAAATTCACCTCTGCCCGACACTCAATCCTTTTCAAAATTCCGGAATAGAAAACAATTTCAGGAGAAAAAGTTGAATTTATTCTGAGGTAACGATCCAGCCAAAAAGGTGGCTATGCTGTAAGTTATACACATTCGATTAAATGAGAAATTAATTTTGATCAGAAATTTGAAATCACACTATCCTTTTGTTTGTCGGCCCTTTTCATACCGAAATAAATAGCTGGTAAATTTGCCTTGGGGTTTATTAAAAACTCCAAGGCAAATTTACCAGCTATTTACAAGAAAAAAATAAATTCTGAGTTGATTTTTATGCGATTGTTGGAATTGGAATTATTTTTATAAATATTTTCCCCAAAAATAATACCTCGGATGAGTTTTAAAAAAATCAAACCTGTAAAAATAATTTGCTGCCAGAGGAATTTCTGGCTAGATAATCAACAGTTGGATAAACAGTTGGATTAATTTGCTTTAAAAGCCGAATATTTTAATTTCATTTGATTAATTTGACTCAGTCATTGTTTTGGTGAGTAGTCGAATGCTTGAATACTTTAACAGATTGGTCAAAACCCACTGCTGCTCTTAAACTTCTTATTCTTGTAATCATATCGCCCCAAGCAAGGAATTTTAATGCCACTATTTTGCAGGGGGTTACATGGGAGGAAATTCACGAGGAAGAGTAACAGGTTACAGGGGTGTCAGGAAGTGGATAAGAGAAGGATGAGAGTTGAGTGGACGAAAAAAGGAGCACGAGAGAGAGAGAGAGAGAGAGAGAGAGAGAGAGAGAGAGAGAGAGAGAGAGGATGCAGGTTAGTGAGATAGGTGATGGCTATTGACTTTACATTTAAACTCCAAGAGATTGTAGCTGTCGGGGAAGCAAGTAAACGGAAGGGAATTTCACTTAGTCATTCATTTGAGGATTAGTCGAAGGGTTGGATACATTAATAGACTGGACAAAACAGACTGTTGCTATAGAACTTATTGATTCATTTTCTGCGGCTTATCAAATCTTTGCAGATGATATGAAACGAGAAAATATTTTAGATTTTAAGACTTTCATTAAGAGATAATAATGATTTAGTCATAGAAGTCTAACTAATTAACCCATACATGGATGGAGGAGATAGGAATTCTTATCTTTCCCAAGTGTATTTTTAGGTTTTAAATATAATAATTGTCATTTTATTTTATTTTATTTTATAAAGTATTGTTGGTAATTCTACTACAAAAAATAAATTGCTGTTTATTTTACTATAAAAATATAATGATTGTTATTTTATTATGTAACGTATTGTTGTTAATTCTATAACAAAAATAAATTGCTGTTTATTTTATTATAAAAATAAAAGGATTGTCATATCGTTATATAGCTTATTGATGGTAATTCTACTACAAAAATAAATTGCCTATTATTTTATTATAAAAATATATTGATTTTAAAACGTATTTTTCGTAAATAAATGCTGTTCCATTTATTATAAAAATGTAATGATTACCATTATTTATATATAAAGTATTGTTGGTAATTCTACCACAAAAATAAATTGCTGTTTATTTATTATAAAAACATAGTGGTTTTCATTTTATTATATAACGTGTTTTAGTAATTCGACTACAAAAAAATGGCTGTTTATTTTATTATAAAAATATAATGATTGTCATTTTATAATATAACGTATTGTTGGTAATTTTACTACTAAAATTAAATGTCTGTTTATTTAATTATAAAAACGTAATTATTGTCACTTTATTATATAAAGTATTGTTGCCACAAATATCAATTGCTGTTTATTTTATTATAAAAATATAATGACTTTCATTTCATTTTATAAAGTTTTGTTGGTAATTCTATGAAAAAATAAATTCCTATTCACTTTATTATAAAATGTAATGATTGCCATTTTATTTTATAACGTATTGTTGGTAATTCTACTAAAAAACAGTTTGCTGTTTTTTTTATTATAAAAATAGAAAGATTGTCATTTTAGTATATAGTTTATTGTTGGTAATTCTAGTATAAAAATAAATTTCTGTTTATTTTATTATGAAAATTTAATGATTGTCATTTTCTTATATTAAGTATTGTTGATAATTCTACTACCAAAAATAAATTGCTGTTTATTTTATTATAAAAGTATAATGATCGTCATATTTTATAACGTATTGTTGTTAATTCTACAACAAAATTTGCTGTTTATTTTATTATAAAATTGTGATGATGTCTATTTTATTATATAACGTATTGTTGGTAATTATACTAAAAAATAAATTGCTGTTTATTTTATTATAAAAATATAATGTGTGTCATTTTTTTATATAACGTATTGCTGGTAATTCTAATACAAAAGTTAAAGTTGTGTTTATTTTTTATAAAAATATATTGATTCTTATTTAATTATATAACGTATTCTTGGTAATTCTAATACAAACAATAAGTTGCTGCTCATTTTATAATAAAAGTATAATGATTGTCATTTTATTTTATAACGTATTGTTGGTAATTCTATTAGAGAAATTATTTGCTGTTTACTGCATTATAAAAATGTAATGATTGCCATTTTATTATATTACGTATTGTTGGTAATTCTAATATAAAAACAATTTACTGTTTATTTTATTATAAAAATATAATGATTCTCATTTTATAACGTATTGTTTGTAACTGTAGTACAAATATAAATTGCTGTCTTTTTTGAGACAAATCTAATGATTTTCATTTTATTTTATACCCTATTGTTGGTAATTCTAGCACAAAAATAAATTGCTCTTTACTTTAGTATAAAAATGGAATGATTGTCATTTTCTTATATAACGTATTGCTGGTAATTCTACAACAAAAAATAATTTCTGTTTATTTTATTATAAAATTATATTGATTATCATTTTATTATATAACGTATTGTTGGTAATTCTACTACAAAAAATAAATTGCTGTTTATTTTTTTATAAAAATGTTATGATTGTCATTTTATTATAGAATGTATTGTTGGTAATTCTACTACATAACAATAAATTGCTGTTTATTTTATTATAAAAATATATTGATTATAATTTTATTATATAACGAACGTTTGGTAATTCAACTACAAAAAATTAATTGCGGTTTATTTTATTATAAAAATATAATTATTTTCATTTTGTTTTATCACGTATCTTTGTTAAATCTGATAAGAAAATAAATTGAAGTTTATTTCATTATAAAAATGTGTTTTCTTTTTATTATATAATTTATTGTTGGTAATTCTACTACAAAAATAAATTGCAGTTTATTTTATTATAAAAATTTTATGATTGTAATTTTATTATATAACGAATTGTTGATAATTCTACGACAAACATAATTTGCTTGTTATTTTATTATAAAATGTAAAGATTGTCCTTTTATTATGTAACGTATTTTTGGTTATTATACTACAAAAATAAATTGCTGTTTAGTTTATTATAAAAATATAATGATTTCCATTTTAATATATAACGCATTGTTGGTAATTCTATAACAAAAATAAATTAATGTTTACTTTAGTATAAAGATGTAATGGCTGTCATTTTCTTATATAACGTTTTGCTTTTTAATTCTACTACAAAGATAAATTTTTGTTTATATCATTACAAAAATAAATGATTGTCTTTTTATTACATAACATACTGCTGGTAATTCTACTACTGAAAATAAATTTCTGTTTATTTTATTATAAAAATATGTTGATTATCATTTTATTTATAACGTATTGTTGGTAATACTACAATAACAATAACTTGCTGTTCATTTTATTATAAAAATGTGTTGCCTTTTTATTTTATAACTTATTGTTGGTAATTCTACTACAAAAATCAATTGCTGTTTATTTTATTATAAAAATGTTTTGATTGTCATTTTATTATATATCGTATTGTTGGTAATTCTACTACATAACAATAAATTGCTATTTATTTTAATATAAAGATTTTATGATTATTCTTTTATTTTATAACGTTTTTATTTTGTTATTCTACTACAAAAAAGTAATTGCTGTTTATGTTAATATAAAGATTTTATGATTGTTTTTTTTATTTTTTAACGTTTTTTTGTTATTCTACTACAAAAAATTAATTGCTGTTTATTTTATTATAAAAATGTAATGATTGTCTTTTATTTCATAACGTATTGTTGGTAATTCTACTAAAAAATAAATTGCTGTTTATTTTATTATAAAAATGTAATGATTGTTTTTTATTTCATAACGTATTGTTGGTAATTCTACTACAAATATAAATTGCTTGTTCATTTTATATCAAAAATATAATGAATGTTATTTTATTTTATAACATATCGTTTTTACTTCTACAGTAAAATATATTTCTGGTCATTTTACTTCAAAATTTTTATTGTTGGGATTTTTATATAATTTTCCTATAAAAATTAATTTCTGGTAATTTTATTAGAAATACAGTGTTGGTAATTTTTGAAAATGTATTGTTTTTAATTTCAATATGAGAATGTATTGCTGTTTATTTTTAATAAAATTATTGTCGTTTTTTTTACTATCAAATATATTCTTATAATTTACTATTCTTCTGATTTTAGTTTCGTTGCATTTGCCCATAGCCTGGACACTAAAGGATGTGATCAGCCAGGGTCAGGTTAATCCTGGGAACAAAAGCCATTAAGTGGTGGTTCTACATTTCTCAAAACTACCAAAATGTCCTGATCAAATGCCTTTCTGTCGGATGTGGTTTATCGTTATACTATAAATATTGGTGCCAGGTTTGTCGAAATGCTTGTTGCGTAGTGTGAATGAGTCTTTTAATCATTAGTGAAGTTTCTTCTTTGTTCAAAGGAACGCAGTTCATCTGGCAACCACACTTGACAACATGGAAATGTGATAGAAGTTTCTATGCTGTATCTGATTCTGATTCCACTTCGGATACAAATTTATGTGGATAAACGATGAATTTTATGCGTTGTTTCGGCGGCTGATGCCACAGAATTATGCGTAAACATCAATAATGAATGCAGGTTTTTGAAGAATCATTGTAGAGAAACACTGAACCAAATTTGATGATTCTTTTCACTGACAAGCGCAATGACTTTTGAATATAAAAACACTATTTAAATTAATTTGCAAACCAGTGGCCTCTAAATAAATTGCGAATAACTTGTCAACAAACATTCCTTGGTTTAACAAAGAATACTTCAAGCTAATAGAATTTTCTTAAATCATCTGTCTGTTCTAAATTCTACGATAAATTGATTAATTTAATATTGTTAAGAATAATATTCTAATATAAAAATCTTTATAAAAAAACGCATTTGATGATTTATGATTTATTTTCATTGATGAAATCTTTAGAAAATAAAAGCAAGTTTAACCGATAAGATATGGAAACAGTTATCGGCTTTTATTATTCCAAATTGTAATGAATATTTCCGAATTTGAAAAGGTTATTTGTCGTTGTGTTGACACTCGCTAGGCATTTGAAGATTATAGGGGAAGTTTGTTTCTTGTTGAAAGACATAAATTGTTTCCAAGATGGGCAAAGCTTTCCAGTGGGATTCTAACACTGTCTCGTTCCAAACATACATAAATTTTGGGATTGCCGTTGTGAATATTAAAAGACCGATTTTCATATATGCCGACATATTTAAGAATACGTTTTGAAATGTATAGGCGCAACATGCCAAAATATAAGCCCCGATGGTTAATTTGACTAAAGCCTTGGCAATTTCATATCGAATCGGATGATGTTCCTGAACAATCTTTTCAAACAATTTCCGATATATGAAACGCTCACCTAGCCTAATATAAACGAAATCGTCACATACGTTCTCTGCCAAAGTAATCGATAATTTCTGTAGAGAAAGGTAGGTCTCAGAAACTGATTGACCAATAGAAGCCAAGAAAAAGACCAACAATAGCAATAAAAGCAAGAAGCCAGTGGCGTCTGGTTTAGCTAACAGACCGATTAATGTATAAATTATTGAAATATTGAACAAGAAAAAGATCGTTTGAAACATATAAAGGCCAAAAATAAAAAGGAAAGTATACATTTGTAAAAGTAATCCAAAACATATTACAGCAAGTATCTTTCCACTCCAGTGGCCGTTACTCCATAATGGAAAAATATAAACCTGAGTGTAACTGTAAGGTATTGCTATTAAGATCTGTAGAATAGGACAGCCATAATAGGCGATACAGAGAATCAGTTCACAGCTACAAAGGAAAAAAGTAACGAACGTGGAGAGAAAAATAATAAAAATACTTATCAATTGATAAAATACTTGGGAATTAATGAAACAGTTACAAACTCGCTTGCAACAGTCAAACCATCGCTTACTAACCGCGTACCAAAACGACGGATTTAAAGCAGTCAGCAGACTTGATTTCAAAATGGCGTGCAGCAATTCGTAATCATGTAAGTTAGAAATATTTAGCCCGCCAAATCGCTGCAACAGTTCTATATCTTGGACTAGGAATGTCCATGTTTTCCTTTGGTGGAGTCTACTATATGCTATAGTTTCGCAGAGGCGATTTGGAATATTAATAACAATCAAACCTACAATAACAAAAACTGAAAACCAAACAAAAGGACCGCCGATAAAATATTCAGTGTTTTTAGCACTTGCCTTATAACCAAACATCATCGACCTGTATCCAAGCGGAATGTTATTTTCAAGGTAAGAATGGAGTTTTTCTTTGATTGTATAATACTCTAACATTAACTCTGCAAAAAGGACGAGAACACAGGAAACAACTGCCATAGAACGACGTATTCTCGATGCCAATGCGGATTTTGACTCAAAAAGTAGCAACCACCTGATGAAAATCATGAAGCTACAATACGGGTCCTTTTCATTTAGCCAACTTGATTCATCTCCAAACGGAGGAAAATATCGTTTATTTCTTTCGATATTCATGTTCACCGAATGGATCAAAGTGAATGGTTGTCGATGGTTATTAAGCTTGGCTTTTGAAATGAACCCAAGAAGCAGAGGAGAAAAGGCAAATAATAAGGCTGCAGCGTAATTGAGGATATTAACCACAAGTGATGCACTAATGTGTTTGCCACTGCATAAATCGATTGAATTATTATATTCTTTTTGGCTACCCTTTACTTGACAACAATATCGAAGTAAAACCAGTCGGTTCAATCCCAAACGCTTGCAGGCCTCGAAAGTATAAAGCGATAAGTTTTTCCTGTTGTTAATATCGTAGCAGATGTAAGCTGAAGACGTTTTGTCTGGAAGTCGAACTTTTGAAACAATTTTTAACAACTGACGAAATACAAGTCGAAGAAAATCCACTCTTGACACAAGTCTTTCATTGCACGAATCAGAAACATTCATATTCACTGTTAAATATTTTGTATATTCTTTTAAGATAAACAGTGAATGCACTTCAAAATCATAGGTAGCCTCCATATAAACTGGTAAGCCATATTCTCCATCGTATAACCACATAAATTCGTTGGGATTTGCAAAATGATCATCTGGTTTTGATTTGGTTAATTCCTTGGCTTGATCCGAGTCGTATTTAATTCGAAAGAAAATAACTTTTTTCCCTTTCTTCAGGCTCTCATGGAAGTTTTTCATTGAATCTTTGGAGACATGGACGATGCATTGGTGCTGGCTTGAAACTTGCACGTTTATTGGCGGTTCACATTGAACACGTGACATGAATAGCCCAAAATAATATACGATGAACTTGATTAAAAATGTCATCTCTTCCTGCATTTAATGATTTTTGTCTACGACCTGCAAAAGTAGGAAGGAAGGAAGCAAGGAATTAAAACCGGTAATAAACAGAAAGATTCACTGAAAAATTTCATTAAGAGTATAAAATACGTGTTATTTTATAGGTTTCATTTGCAGCAGAATATTATTCACGAGGAAACATCATAATTCCATGGATAATCAATTGCCAGAATGCTGAATAATATTCTGCAGATGGCACAGAATTTCGAAAATCCAAGGAAAACAGAATAACCTTGAAGAATTCAGTTGGAGCTGTCTAAATTTCGAGAATTGTGTCATCTCACTAATTATCTTGCACCAGAGAGACAGGTTATTAAAATATCCTAAAAATAGAAATTTGCTTAAAAGAATTTCGGTGAAATAGTAAGAAAACAAAATTTAAAAAAAAATATTGTCTGCTAGAAATGAAGTCAAGTTATTCAGAAATTATGACAGATTCAAATATTTTTGTAACTTTTTGATGATATTGAAATCTATTTACTCGTGAATTATACAAAAATCGATAAACAAATTGAAAAGATCAAATATTTACCTTTTCTGTCTAGGTCCATGCAAATACATTTGAGGCAATATATTTTCAGAAAAATCAATCAAACTTGTAACCACAAAGTTTTGTTTATGAAATTTTTCTATAATCCGATACATTCGGTAATAATCCTGTTAATCTGGTTTAGAATTGATCACAGTTTGCTGGGACCAAAATTGTTGAAGAGAAAAATGGCGGGAATAAAACAATTTACTACGAGTAGATAGATCAACCTATCGCCCTTATCCTTTATTTCCTGTTGATGATTGGGTTTCTTTTCTCTTCGAAAATTTTATCTTTTTCTTTCACTACCAATAACCCCTTCTGTCTTAGTTACATTATCACCTGGCTTATTAATAGGGTGGGTGCTTTGCAGTTAAGAACAGCCTCCTGAATATGGTTGAACCAGGTAGTAACGGTTCTGAGCGACTTCTCACTCCTCGCCTCTACACCACAGCAGATCACGTTCCCCTCTTCAGCGTGTATGCTCCGACACTCTCTGCCACACTGAGTTATACGACTAGTCATCATCAGCAGCATCCAATTGTTCTCCTGGACGTCTTCAATGTCATAGTGGGTGCTTATCGCGACTCGTGGCCCTCGGGCTTTGGGCAGTTTGGTGTCGGCAAGATGGCCAGAGACTACTCGGATTATGCATATACCGCAACCTGTGCATAACATGCCCCAGCACAAGATCTCTTCGTGACACGCTCACTTAACCAGTTGGATTTAATCCTTCATAAACGAACGGCATTAAGAATGTTTTTCACACTCACTCTTATCCTAACGCGGACTGTGACGCATAACACTCTGTAGTGTGCTGCAAGATTAAGCTCCAGTCGAAAAGATAACATCATGGCAAGAAGCAAGATAATCCTCGCATTGATATCAAAAAGATGAGACAACTAAACATTGTAGAGCAGTTTTATGAGAAAATTGAGACCGAACTGAAAACCTCACAAACCGCGGAGACTGCTACAGAGAAGCGAACTACTTTACGGGACGCCATACACCGCACTGCCTTGGCCACCTTTGGGAGAAAAACTTTAAAGTGACATGACTGGTTTGAGTCAAAGACCCCGAGATGACTTGCGTCATTAAAGCCAAGCTCGCTGCTCTAGAGGAGTAAAAGCGGTCACCAAACGAGAGAAACCTACATATCCTCAGCGGACTGCCTTAATTAAAGCTTACAAAATTGTAATTAGCCGTTACCAAGTCCGGAAGAAATTTTCAACAAACCAAATGGAGGAATTTTTTCTAAGTTAGCCTTTCGGATGCCTACTTGCAAATACTGGTAGAAAAGTGTTTGAAACTACTAACTATCAACACCCATAAAGATCTATATAAATTCAACCCACTTTCGAGATAAAGGTAACTCCGGGCATTTTTCAAAAAATTATGGGGTCCTCGGCATGAGAGTAAACTGCATCAGGCAGCAATGATTTGATTAGGAGGTTGTGAGGAGCATGGAACTATCTCTTAATTGCTGTTGTTCTCAGGTCCCGGAGTGGTAGCACCTGTTAAGGTCCCAGTTATGGGCAGATAGTTAACACACAAACTTGGGGTCAAAACTCTATGGAAGTATGAAAATACAATTTTTAGAAATATATAAATAAAAATAGACTTTCATAGAAAAATATATATTTTGAAGAAAAAATTATTACCATAACACATTTTTGAAGGAAAATTTTTTTTTGTATTTTTGAATACAAAACTAGAAGGCATTTTCAGTTTTCTAAAAATAAAAAAAGAATATAAAATTCATTAGAATCTAACTAAATTAACCTTCTCATTATACCCGAAAATTAAAAAAAAAAACAAACTTAAAACCCGGCCTTTTCGGCATTAAATAACCCACAGAGGTTGATATGCCGTTAAACAAAACTCAAACAAACTCAAACAAAAAATTATGGATACAATACTTGTTGCGTGAAATTGAGCGCAATCTTATCTGGATGAGATACTGATTAAAAACAAAACCAGACACCAAAATGTGAAAGACGTAAAAATAGTGTCGAAACGTTAAAAATTTCGGGTTCTAAACTAGCGAAACAAAATGTGAGCTATTTATGTTCAGAATGAAATATCTGGGACAAATTATTGACGAAAAAGGGTCAACGACTAGATCCTGCCCGATCAAGTAAAATTAATGACTTGCTTACTACGACTTATTTAGAGAAATTACAAGCCTTTTTAGGCTTTTCAAACTACTACCATGTGTATATATCAAATATGCATAAGTTAACAACACCTATAAATTCCTTGTTACAGAAAGACGCTAAATGGATTTAGACAGAGAAATGCCAAAGCACGTTTGACAAGATAAAAATGTCCTGACATCTGACTTAATACGAACGCATTTTGATCTCAAATTAAACATTGTCGTTGCATTAGATGCAAGTGATTCGGGAATTGGAGCAGTAATATTACATAAATATGGCGATGAAACAACAAATTCAATAGCATCTTGCTTCGATGTCATTAATAATTGTTGATAAAATCTACAGTCAGATCTAGAAGGAAGCTTTGGTTATAGTTTTTGCCATGAAAAATTTCTTTTATTCCTGCATAGAAGAGGTACTTTTTGACAAAACACCCATTGTCCGTCAGTGTCTATATAAGGTTAAAAAAAGTGTGATTCTATTATTTATTTATTTATTTAATTACATTTTTCTTCATGATGTCGGGGACAATAGTTTTGATAGCTTTGTGTATATTGTAAAGCGCCATGAAATGGTCACAGGTCCTATCTCTGTAACCGGGCCTGGGTGTTCATACTAAATTTTAGAAGGTTCCTTCCAGTAAAAGTTGAATGTTTTCTAATACAGACATTCGTCCTCGTTGGCGAGTATCCTAAGCGAGACATAATATCATAACCGCTAGGAGTGAATTCTAAATCACTGGATATCGGAGTGAACAGTTCGTTATCAATTGTACCAATTTTGAAATTTTTATTACTTTAAAATAAATGATAATAATAGAAATCTATAAATCATCCAGTTAAGTGCCATATGTGATACATGCCGGGCGATCATGTCTTGAAAGAGAGATGACTGACTAGGCAGAAGATTATACCGCAGTAGGTTACGATTACTTTCTGCGGTAGACTGGTTGCCAGCCAAGGCTATAGAACCCAATCTGTACTATTATTTAACCCATAACTGGAAAAAGAGAGACGAATTAATACCTTTCCCAAGGGTATTTGTGCGTAAGTGAATGCAAAGAATATATAAATAAGAAGAGAATAAAAGTATAAATTATGAGAACATTTTTGTTTAAAATATTTGAAAGATAAATAATAGAGAAACTGTCTTTTCTGGATCAATAATAAAAGTAGTAAACAAGAGAAAATAATTTTGCAACATTGAAAACATATTATCCTCAGTAAAAATGTTACGTTACAATAAATAAATATGAAAAGAATGAATGAATAAAGTTATAGAGAAATAGTGTTAAATATGTTTGCATGATAAATAATAGAGAAAGAAATCGAAGATACTGAACCAATAATCCGAGTTAAACAAAATAAGACAAATAATATGACTTGAAATGCTTTCCCTACAATTACGTCCTCTTTCATCGAAAAAGACCATCTAAGGGTCCTTGACAAAATTCAACTGAGAATCTGTAATGTGATCGATGCCGACTTGGCAGCTCGGATACAGTCACTTTATCACCGGCGCAATGTGGCTTTCCTGTGTCTCTTCTACAAATACTTTCACGGTCTCTGCTCAGATGAACTTAGCTCACTGGTGCCCCTATATATGAATTTACTCGAGCCACAAGATTAGCAACTAGGTCCTATCGTTTTACTGTGAAATAAATGGTAAACGCAAATTCTACTCCACCAGCTTTTTTCTCGCACTTTCCGTCTGTGGAATTCCCTTCTATTTACTTGCTTCCCCGATAGCTACAATCTTCAAGAATTTAAATGTAAAGTCAATAGTCATCTCCTATCTCACTAAATTGCATCCTCTCTTTCATGTTCTCATTTCTGCAGTATTGTCATCCCTCTCCTATCCGCTTCCTGACACCCCCTGTATTCTGTTACTCCTTCTCATAACTTTCCTCCTATATAACCCCCTGCACAACAGTGGCAGTATAAGGCCTTGCTTGGGGCGATACGGTTATAAAAAAGATGTTATGCTTAAATATAAAATAGATTAAAGGTATTCATGCCAATTTATAAGTAATTTAACAAATACAATGCATTACATGTTCTTAATATAATCATTTTTAATGAGACATTCTTCATAATCTTTAAACAATGATAACACTTATTATAAAAATAAAGCAATCCAAGTCTACGGGAGAGATCTAAATAAGGTAGTGGTGGGTTGCTATGGCTACATTTCATGAATTGTTTTTCTATCTCCCATAACATCACGTGCTTTCTATAGACGAAGTTTTTAATGCGTGGATTGTACTTGTCAAGACATTTTTTTACATTTCTATTAATCTAGGATTGCAACAGTGTTTTGACGGCTACAATCTCCAGGAGTTTAAATGTAAGGTCAATAGACACCTCCTAACACATTAACCTGCTCTCATTTTATCAAACACTCTTCCCATCTGCCCAACCCTCATCTTCGGTATCCTTACTCATCTGTCACCTTCCTCCTGACATTCCCTATATCTAACCACTCCTTCTCTTTACCTTTCCCTATGTAGCCCCTTGCGCAATAGTGGCAGTGAAATGCCTTGATCGGGGTGAGATGATTAAAAAAAAACACATTGAACTTAATTATTTTAGGGAAAACAAGAATAATATGCAAAAAGCCAAGGAATAAATAAAGAGTCATATTAGTCACATAAATAATATTGCAATAGAGGAACGAGAACAACTCCCAAATATACAACCAAAAAAGCATAACCTCTAAACTATTAAGCTCTACAATGCAGCACTCAAATTAATTTCGGATGAAGAAGACAGTCAAATAAATCTCAAGGAAGCAATATATGCATCATCAGCAATAGCAGTAACAAAAAAAAAAACATCAAAGTAAAAACAGCCAGTCTCGAAGACATGAAGATCCACCTTGGAAAAGAAAAATAGAAAAAGAAATCAAACTTAGAAGTGAACTATTAGTACTCGAACTGACAAGAGAAATAAATGCAAGAACTAGAAAAGGCAGAAGAGTCGAAAGAAAAGAAAATATTTGGAAGGAAAATGAAGTCCTATCAACTAAGGAAAAATAAAGTAAACCATAAAACAAGGCTCAAAGAATAAGACGCTATGAGAAAAGATCAAGATTCTACAGACAAAACAAGATTTTTCAAACCGATGCAAAGAAATTTTACAGGGAAATAAGTAAAAAAAGAATTGAAGTGACAGTCCCTCACCAAAATGGAAGAAGTTATACAGTTCTGGGAAAAAAAATATGGGCTTGCCCTAAAGAACATAACAAGGAAGCAGACTGGAACAGAAAAAAATTCCTAACCTTTGGCTATATTATTTAAATAAAGCACATAAAAACTAGCTAATGCAATGGTTAATGACCAAAGGAATTACTTTTCTTCTACCTAAGAATAGTGAACCAAATAACTCTAAAAACTACTGACTAATTACATGCTTTCCGACAACATACAAACTATTAACATCTGTTTTAACAAAACAAACATATTTCTTCTTGGAAAGAAATGATATACTACCACTTGAATAAAAATTGTGCAAACGTGGCTGTTACGAATGTAAAGACCAATTATTTATTAACAGGATGATCTTGGAAAACTTCTTCAATGCAAAGAAAAATCTTAGTACTGCCTGGATAGATTATCGTAAGGCATTCGATAGTGTACCACATTCCTGGATCTTAAAGACTTTAAATATGTACAAGGTATCACCCGTCATCATCAATTTCATCAAACAATGTATGTCGATATGGAAAAAAACCCTTGATTTCAATCATATCAATGGAACCTATAAATCTGGTGAAATAAACATCAAAAGAGGTATATTTCAAGGTGACTCTTTGTCTCCCTTACTATTTTGCATATCATTAATAGCATTAACCAGTCAACTTAACACGACAGAATATGGTTATAAAACCGTTAAAAAGAAAATAAGCCATCTATTTTACATGGATGACTTAAAGATGTATGTTAAGAATGATAATGAGCTTTAAGGTCTTAAAATGCTTCAGTGAAGACATTATAATGAAATTCAATTTGAATAAATGTGCTAAAGCTACAGGTTTACGAGGATCGCTACAAAAAACATCCTCAATTAGCTTAGATCCTGCTGTAACAATGAAAGATTTAGAGTCAGATGAAGCTTAGAAATACCTAGGTGTAAATGAGAGTGAAAAAATTCACCATAAAAAAATGAAAGAAATAGTTCGTAAAGAGTACTATAGAAGGCTACGACTGACATTAAAAACTGAATTGAATTTTCAGAACAGAATGATGGCCATTAATAGCCTTGCAATCCCATTAATCCAATATAGTTTCAACATCTTGAATTGGACTCATAAGCATAAGTGTATCATCCAAAAGCTGATGTAGACCGTCTATACATACCCCGTAAAGAAGGTGGAAGAGGTCTTATTCAGCTAGAATTGTCATATAAGACCAGAAATATTAGCTTACTAACACACATAGAAACCACAAAGGACTGGATGATACAATTAGTCAAACAACATGAAAACAGAAAAAAAATATTCAATAATGAAAGAAGGCAGTAAATATAAACAAAATTTATATTTAGTAGATTCTGTAGAAAAGCAAAACGGAAGCCAAAAACCAACTATTGAGGCGGAAAATATGAAAAAAGCGAAGGATAAAGCTCTTGAACAGATGAAACAATGCAGGCAAGACAAACCTCTGCATGGCCAATATTCAGAACGTGCTAATAAATCCAATGTTGATAAAGTTAATACTTATCGATGGTTACGTGCATCTGGATTAAAGTCTAAGACTGAAGGCTTTATTCTTGCAGCGCAAGACCAAAGTCTTTTCACAAGGAACTTTCAGGCAAATATCTAAACTTACTTATAAATAGATCTTTTTGTGTGTGCATGTGTGTGTGTGTCTGTGTGTGTGTTTCCGTTACCTATAGACTCCGAAACAGCTGAACCAATTTTCTTGAAAATTTACGCAGTTGTACTATAAGCATTTGCGAGTGTTCTTAGCTAGGTTTTGTGTCGAGTTACCCGCGATAAATATCGAAAATCGATAATCGAAAACATCGGGTTATAGAAGGAGTGGTCCGATTTTAATCAAATTTGATACACTCATAGACAAAGACATAAGAAACAATATTCAGAAATTTCAAGTTTGCAGTTCTTACAATAGTGCAGAAAATCGATTATATATATATATATATATATATATATATATATAGGAAAAACTACTAAAAAGTTGTAAATTTAAAAATGTATTTTTTTGACAGTATTTGTTTATTTCTATTATTATATTTGATATTTCAGACCGTCCTCGGTCCTTCATCAGAAACAAATGATTTTAAAATTTAAATTAGAAACGCATTTCGCGAGAGCGTTCGTGGAGAGAGATTGTTTACATCACGTGACGCAGAAAGCGACAGATTTTTAAAAAATATTTGTAAAAGTAAACCTATCTTTAATAATACTTATAAATTTTGTTTTAGAGAAAATTTTGTTAATTGTATCTAAATTTTTTTTTTCGGTCTGAAATATAAAATATAATAATAGAAATAAACAAATACTGTCAAAAAATACATTTTTAAACTTACAACTTTTAGTAGTTTTTCCTATACATATTAAGACAGTATACGTGGATCATCACTATGTTTTATATATATATATATATATATATATATATATATATAATGCAAGATGTTTGTGTGTGTGTCTGTTTATCTGTCTGTATGTCCTTTATATAAATCAACAATTTTTGTCCGATTCTCACCAAACTTCACACAAATATTTATTAGGCTTCTGGTCAGGTGATGGGCGACTTATTTTTTCAAATTTCTCTCCGATACTGGAACTCGATACCCCGATATCCAATCTGGTCTGATCAAGATCAGGATTTCAGCCTTTTTATCGTGGTTCTTGCTGTAGAATCTGCTCTAAATTGGTAAAATTATAGTTTTTAGACTTAACCATTAGTAGATCTTCTCAGACGACTCATTTTCCCCTACATCGGAAATCGATACCTACGGTTTTGCTTTAACTGGAAACAACTATTGCTTTTTAGTCTTTCGTGCCAATGTCCAAAGAGTCTGAGCTCCAGGACCATGGATTAGTTTTTAAGCTTTCATTACACCCGAGCAACGCCGGGTTATACTGCTAGTTACACATAATAAGGTGAATCCAAAATACAGGTTCTGTGATAAATACCAAGAAGCAATAGACCATCTAATCTCAAGATGTTTTGTACTTGTCCCAAATAAATATAAAAATCGTCACGATAGAGTGGGGCAATATTTACATTGGACAATGTGCAAACACTATGGAAAATATGTAAACAAACACTGGTATGAACATCACCCAGCACCGGTTACAGAAACAGAAAATGTCACCATTCTATGGGATTACACCATCTATATAGACAGAAAAATTGAAGCAAATAGGCCGGACATTATTGTTAATAACCAGAAAGAAATAAACTTGCCTATTAATTGGTATGGCTTGTTCAGCGGATTGTAACATAGCAACCAAGGAATTTGAAAAACTGTCAAAATATAAAGACCTGGAAATTGAAATAAAAAAATGTGGAAATTGAAAACAAGAGTTGTGCCAGTGATAGTAGGTGCACTTGGAATGATAAAAAATGGAACAAAACAACACACTGAAAGAATCCCTGGAAACCCCAGCTTAAGAGATGTACAAAACAATGTCTTGTTAAGTACAGACCACACACTAAGAAGAACTTTGTATATGTAACGCTAGGGATGTTAGGGGAGATAGAAAAAACATGAAATGGAGTCATAACAACGCACCATGACCTGCCTTAGGTCTTCTCGCAGACTTGGTAGGTAGTGCGACCATAGCAGAAATCGAAATATGATGAAAAATGACAACATGATAATAAGAATAATAATAATTCATATTTATCTTTAAATAGTAATAAAAACAACAAAATGTCATATTTATATTCTTAAAGAAGCGAAATGAAATTTTCAGATCTACATTTTTAAAGAAAAAAATGAAATTTTCAATTTTACTTTTTTAAAGAAAAGAAATGAAATATTCAGATTTACGATTTTAAAGAAAAAAGTATCGCCCGGTACACACTCCACCCTCGTCTATTGAACGGGTGAAGAGACTCATCCCTTGTTCCCTGTTTATGATGTGGTTTCCGGCTTTCTCTTTTCCATTCTTTTACTCTTTTCCATTCTTTTCCTCTTTTTTTTTCAATTGGAGTAGATAGACTAAACTATTGTCCGGTTCACACTCCACCCTCGTCTATTGAACGGGTGAAGAAACTCATCCCTTGTTCCCTGTTTATGATGTGGTTTCCGGCTTTCTCTTTTCCATTCTTTTACTCTTTTCCATTCTTTTCCTCTTTTTTTTTTCAATTGGAGTAGATAGACTAAACTATTGTCCGGTTCACACTCCACCCTCGTCTATTGAACGGGTGAAGAGACTCATCCCTTGTTTCCTGTTTATGATGTGGTTTCCGGCTTTCTCTTTTCCATTCTTTTACTCTTTTCCATTCTTTTCCTCTTTTTTTTTTCAATTGGAGTAGATAGACTAAACTATTGTCCGGTTCACACTCCACCCTCGTCTATTGAACGGGTGAAGAGACTCATCCCTTGTTCCCTGTTTATGATGTGGTTTCCGGCTTTCTCTTTTCCATTCTTTTACTCTTTTCCATTCTTTTCCTCTTTTTTTTTTCAATTGGAGTAGATAGACTAAACTATTGTCCGGTTCACACTCCACCCTCGTCTATTGAACGGGTGAAGAGACTCATCCCTTGTTCCCAGTTTATGATGTGGTTTCCGGCTTTCTCTTTTCCATTCTTTTACTCTTTTCCATTCTGTTCCTCTTTTTTTTTCAATTGGAGTAGATAGACTAAACTATTGTCCGGTTCACACTCCACCCTCGTCTATTGAACGGGTGAAGAGACTCATCCCTTGTTTCCTGTTTATGATGTGGTTTCCGGCTTTCTCTTTTCCATTCTTTTACTCTTTTCCATTCTTTTCCTCTTTTTTTTTTCAATTGGAGTAGATAGACTAAACTATTGTCCGGTTCACACTCCACCCTCGTCTATTGAACGGGTGAAGAGGCTCATCCCTTGTTTCCTGCTTAGGATGTGGTTTCCGGCTTCCTCTTTTCCAATCTTTTTTACTCTTACGTAGCCCCCTGCACATTAGTGGCGTTACCGCCTTGCTCGGGGTGATATGATTAAAAAAAAAAAACGAAATTTTCAGATTTACGATTTTAAAGAAAAAAATGATATATCAGACTTATTTTTTAAGTAAAAGAAATCAAATTTTCAGATTTCCGTTTTTAAGGAAAATAACTTAAATTTTCTGGAGCTCCGGCCAAACACGTCGTACTCGTAATTTCAACCGTGCACTATTATTGTTATTATTATTATTATTATTATTATTATTATTATTATTGTTGTTGTTGTTGTTGTTGTTGTTCATTTATTTATTTTTAAATCGTTCTCCTCAAGTCAGAAAGATCAAGATCTCAGGTATTAAGACGAGTCCACCGACATATGAGAACGCTGACACGTAATGACGAAGTAGGGTGAGAAAATAAGTTAAATTTTCTGGAGCTCCGGCCAAACACGTCGTACTCGTAATTTCAACCGTGCACTATTATTGTTATTATTATTATTATTATTATTATTATTATTGTTGTTGTTGTTGTTGTTGTTGTTCATTTATTTATTTTTAAATCGTTCTCCTCAAGTCAGAAAGATCAAGATCTCAGGTATTAAGACGAGTCCACCGACATATGAGAACGCTGACACGTAATGACGAAGTAGGGTGAGAAGAATCTGATACTCTCAGGGCGGATAAAGGGAAAGAACGATAGGTAAAAAGAGCGCGTGGTATACTTAATGGTCTTGAGCAAAAGGATGGCAAAACGGTTTAGAAAAATAACAAGACAAAATTTATTAAGAGCTACCAGGGACAGGAAGGTGTGGAGGGCCATGATTGCCTACGTCCTGAAGAGACACTGCGTATAAAACAAGAAGACTTAGAAAATGGCAATTGTATCTAAACTTATTTATAAATGGAACTTTTTCTGTGTGTGCGTGTCTGTGTGTGTGTCCGTTACCTATACACTCCGAAACGGCTGAATTGATTTTCTTGAAAATTTACACAGTTGTACTATAAGCGTCTGCGAGTGTTCTTAGCTAGGTTTTGTGCCGAAGTACCCCTGATAAATATCGAAAATCGATAATCGAAAACATCGGGTTATAGAAGGAGTGGTCCGATTTTAATCATATTTGATACACTCATAGACAAAGACATAAGAAACGATATTCAAAAGTTTCAAGGTTGCAGTTCTTACAATAGTGCAGAAAATCGATAATATATATATATATATATATATATATATATATAAAAGGCAATATGTTTGTGTGTGTATCTGCCTGTATGCCTGTATTTTTTTCAGCCCTTTTATTTTAGTTTTTGCTTCGGGTTTGGCTCTAAGTAGGTATAATTGTAGTTCTTAGTCTCAGCCATGATACCATTTACTCAGAGGACTTATTTAGCCTTTAAAATTTAGTTTACGACGAAAAAAACTTATTTGATATCGATACCAGGAAATCAAAATTTGACTTACGTCCATTCATTTTTCTTTCAGTCTACGGTTTCGCTTTAACTGGAAACAACTATTGCTTTTTAGTCTTTCGTGCCAACGTCCAAAGAGTCTGAGATAGAGGACCATGGATTAGTTTTAAAGCTTTCATTATACCCGAGCAACGCCGGGCTATACTACTAGGTGAATATAACTATAATTTTAATTTAGTAAATGTCAAAATCATCCTATTTGAACAAGAGTGAGAGGAGAATTAAGAATTACTTCATCATATTTAAAATGAAAAAATATTTAAAAATTAAAATAAAAAACATTTCATATTAACTGTTTGCAACTTCACATAGCATATATTTAATGCTGGCGAATTTACAAAAAGACTTTTCAGACCAAAAGTTGAATACACGTTCATGTCATCGACGTCAATTCGTGTTATGACCATAATAAATTTTAATCGGATTGATCATCTTACACCTACCACTACAGGGGAGCGAATGTGTCGTTAAGGAACTGGTACAAGAAAAAAAAATTACAACTTATATTTTTAACGATTTAGGACATTAAAAAAAGTAAATTTACACCCGACAATAAGAACATCGCCGGATTATCGAAAAATTCCATAAAGTTCCACTTTTAACGAAGGATTTACTCTAGAAGCGTATTTCAGAAAAATAACTAATACAACATCTTATGTATGCGCACACACACATACTACCTATATATATATATATATATATATATATATATATATATATATATATATATATTAAAAAAGGATTAATTCAAAGATGTTGAATGGCCATTTCGATATGAAGATCCCCACGGGGTTCGACACATCAACCTCAGCAACAGAAAAATCCTTTTAGAAACTGGAGAAAAATTAGTCTACTTTTCCTTTTTAAATAGATTGCAAAGAAATTAAAAAATAATAAATAATAAAATAAAATAAAATAAAAATAAAAATAAAGGGAAAGAAAAGAAAAAGAAAAAGAAAAAGAAAACGAAAAAGAAAAAGAAAAAGATAGAATAAAATCAAATAAATAAGAAAAGAAAAAATTGACATCGTCTGGGTTCGCAAAAAAAGGGAGAATGTAACTAAAAATTAACAGACAGCCGTGTTAAATCGACGTAAGTTTAAGCAACACGGAAAAATGGTGGTAAGAGAGATAAAAGAAGGAAGGGAGGGAAAAAAGAAAGAAACTAAAGAAAAAATTTTTTAAATATTACAGACGCTGGACAAATTCAAAAACCTAATTTCCCCAAAACGTTGAAGTATTAGAAAAAGAATACATATATACATACACATACACACACATACATTCAATTTATTACACACTTATATACATATACATGCGCATACACACATATATATTTGTGTACACACCTATATACAAAAAATTCATATACACATAATATACATGTGAACCCGTACATGCACACATACACACACACATATATATATATATATATATATTCCATATGCACTCACACACATACATATAAAAATATAAAAAAATTAAGAAAAGGAGCATTTAAATAGCTAAAAAAATTTTTTCCAAAATTACATATAGCCCACATACATAAATACATATATACATATATATACAAATATGCACATCCACATACAAACATACACATATACATAAAAAAAAATTAAAATTAAAATTAAAAAAATTAAAAAAATTTATAAAAAATTAAAAAAATTATAGAAAAATTTAGAATTTAAAAATTAAAAATTAGAAGTTAAATTTTAAAATCCGCCCTATGGCGGCACTTGTTTATAAATTCCCTTCTAAGGTTCAAAAGTAAGTCCTGATGAGGATACTTCAAAATCAGAATCTTCTCCAATAAACACAGACGATACCTATCACGAAAACTTTTAGGAGTACAAGCTGAGCCTATTAATTTCCAGCTGATTATAGGGTCCTGCCCTTCCTCCTTCATTTCCCAGAACCTACGTGATAGTGCCGTCTGGAATCTCTGTTTAGGGTTCGAAAACGGGTACTTGTGATTATAAAGCCTCTGTTTGAAAGAGCCCGCGGACATGCCAATATAGGTCCGGTACCTATATTGTGTGTGTGTATATGTGTGCATGTACGTGTTCACATGTATATTATGTGTATATGAATTTTTTGTATATAGGTGTGTACACACATATATATGTGTGTATGCGCATGTATATGTATATAAGTGTGTAATAAATTGAATGTATGTGTGTGTATGTGTATGTATATATGTATTCTTTTTATTCGTAGAATTGTGTGTGTATATATATGTATGTATGTGTGTACTTCTATAGGTATGTATAATTGTAATTAATTTTTTTTTTTTTACCTAGTGTTGTCTTTATTTAGTTTAATTTCAAATGACCTAATTTTTTAAAAATGATTTTATTTTAAATCCTATATCTTTTTATTCCCTTTTATTAATAATTATGCCTTTTTAAGTAAAGGCCTTTTTCTAATACTTCAACGTTTTGGGGAAATTAGGTTTTTGAATTTGTCCAGCGTCTGTAATATTTAAAAAATTTTTTCTTTAGTTTCTTTCTTTTTCCCTCCCTTCCTTCTTTTATCTCTCTTACCACCTTTTTTCCGTGTTGCTTAAACTTACGTCGATTTAACACGGCTGTCTGTTAATTTTTAGTTACATTCTCCCTTTTTTTTGCGAACCCAGACGATGTCAATTTTTTCTTTTCTTATTTATTTGATTTTATTCTATCTTTTTCTTTTTCTTTTTCGTTTTCTTTTTCTTTTTCTTTCCCTTTATTTTTATTTTTATTTTATTTTATTTTATTTTATTTTATTATTTATTATTTTTTAATTTCTTTGCAATCTATTTAAAAAGGAAAAGTAGACTAATTTTTCTCCAGTTTCTGAAAGGATTTTTCTGTTGCTGAGGTGATGTGTCGTCCCCCGTCCCCCGTGGGGATCTTCATATCGAAATGGCCATTCAACATCTTTGAATTAATCCTTTTTTAATATATATTTGCTCTGTAATATTTTATTACATGGAGCTCTCTTCCTGTATCATTTTTTAATATTAAAATACAATTTTTAATATTAATTAGGATCGGGTTTTTTGGAATTTACCTTCCTGCTTTTTTCCCTTGGATTGAAGTATCTGAATTAAAATATATATATATATATATATATATATATCACACATACTACTTATATATATATATACACACGCACATACTACCTATATATATATACACACACACACATACTACCTATATATATATAAACACACACACACATCCTACCGATATATATATATATATACACACACACACACACACACACACACACACACACACACACACACATATATATATATATATTTAATTACAATAAAGCAGCACTAATTATTATAGACTAATGTACGAAAAACCAATGCTAACCTATCACTAAATTAAATCGTCAATAACCCAACAGGGACTACCTCGTAGGTTAAATACAGGGGAAGAAAATAAAGAAACAAATCAAGCACAAGAACAATGTGTCATGTGCTTGTTTGAAAGAAAAAACCGCAAGACGAAAACCTTAATAATAAAGTGCTCTATACGAAAGTACGAAAGTAGAGCAAAAAATACAGTATATATATATATATAGATATAGATATAGATAAATAGCTATACAAGAAAATTAATGCTTAGATTAAAAACGAAAATAAAAAAATTACGGAAACGTCTGCTGGAAAGGTGAGAAAAAATTAAACAAATGAAAAAAATTAAAATAAACACAAATTTTAAATTCATTCTATTATTATTATTATTATTATTATTATTATTATTATTATTATTATCAAATTCAAAGTTACTTCTTACCTTGATTTTCTTGAGTTAATAAAGATAGAAGGGAATATTTGCAAAATGCAATCGACTCTGTCACTTGGCATCGATAAGTCAATCTTTGTTGGGCTGTTTTGATGAATTTCAAAGTCGAAATTAGACGGAATTCTGTGATTAGGAAATTTCGTTTTTTTTCTCGGATAAATTATAGTTGCATTTAGCAAGGAAGTTTCTTGTTTTATTTTTTTCATATAATTTCAACTTAAAATATTAGACAAGGAAATCGAAATATTTTGCAAGAATAATCGATTTTGGTCTAAATAATGCGTTATTTGTATAAAGTAAATTTTATGTTTACTAGAGTTAAATCAAAATGAATTCATTTCCTTGAGAGTTGATTGTCTGTCGATTAACTTCCAAATACCTTGTAGAAGCCACACGATTATCAATATCATGGCAACCATTTGAGATAGATAATTCAGTCAAGAACTCACCACATTTTATTTCGACTTCGACATTTTCAATGGAAATAAACCACCAAATGTTTATTGGTCTTTTTTTCTGTCTAGTTAATATTAATGTAAAGTTGCTTTTATATATGCCTCTCCAGAATTTTTTTTCAAAAACTAGGCGTGCCTTAAAAAAGATTTCAGTTTCTCCACTTAAAAATTGCTGTTTGTTTTTTATAGATAACATTCATATCATGATTATGAAACGTTGCCTTGAAGAAGCTTCAGGTGAATCTACATGATAATTTCCTCGATGTAGATTTGAAGCTTTTTCATTCTTTTGTCAAGTAGGTATATATTTTTTAAATATACGTACTTGACAAACATAAACACAATTTCGTATTCACAAACAGGATGTGGTTTAATATGCAAATATTCTTGTCAAGTACTTAGCACTCAAATTCTTAGCATCTATTGTGCGAGTGGTTTCACTGTATAGATTAAATTTGATCATATTCGCCTTCTGCAGTAAAATGAAATACATTGAAGCAATTCTGGATAATGGTGTCAAGTTCAATTGAATGACAGCTTGTCTCAACTGAGGTGAATGGTGACTTGTCTCATTTGAATGATATATTATTTCAGTTGAATGGCAGCTTGTCTCAACTGAGGTGAATGGCTTCTTGTCTCGTTTGAATGATATATTATCTCATTTGAATGACAGCTTGTCTCAACTGAGGAAATGGTAT
This sequence comes from Ascarosepion bandense, assembly GCA_037127315.1. Taxonomy (NCBI): domain Eukaryota; kingdom Metazoa; phylum Mollusca; class Cephalopoda; order Sepiida; family Sepiidae; genus Ascarosepion; species Ascarosepion bandense. The sequence goes on along the minus strand of JBBBDQ010001058.1, from coordinate 4,874 downwards.
CTTGTCCCAATAGAAAAATTACTAGTCTGAATTGAATGATAACTTGTCTCAGGTGAATTATAGCATGCCTTAGTTGAATTATTTCTTGTCTCAGTTGAATGACAACTTTTTTCAATTGAGGTGAATGGTGTCTTGTCTTATTTGAATGATAACTCGTCTCAAGTGAAGTCTATCTTTTCTCAGTTGAGTGATGGATTGCCACAGTTGGATGAGAGCTTGTCTTGTTTGAGGTAATTAGTAGCTTGTTTCAATTGAATGAGAGCGTGTCTCAGTTGAGATGAATAGTAGCTTGTCACAGTTAAATGAAAGCTTGTCTCGATTGAGGTGAATAGTAGCTTGTCTCAATTAAATGACAGCTTGTTTGAAACGAATCAAATGATTTAATTTATTTCTCTACGACTTCCTTAAAATGTATAAATGAATCAATGAATAAAGGAAAATAGTGGGAATTTTCTTTACATCAGAAAATAGTAAAACAACTTGTCAGTCATGTTGCTTAGAATTTGAGATAAAAAAAGAACCCAATGAAAATTTTCAAGGAACAGGGATAAAAAAAAGAATAAGAAAACAAAAATAGAAAAAAAGTATTCAGTTCAAATTATATGCGATCACATTAAATATGATTGAAAATATGTCAGAAATCATTTGTGAATCATTTTCTATTTATAGTTAATAGACTCCATTAAGATATAAATTTATTTCAAAATCCAATAACACTTTTTAACGTGAGTCTTGTCACACTTAACCCTAGAACACAAACCATCAATTAAAGTTATACCACTACTAACCAAGGATACATCATACCCAATTTTGTAAATATAAAAAAAAGAATTAAATATAAACCTTTATTTGAAATATTTTACATGCAGGAACTTCCCATTTTGTACTTTCAGTTAAAATTAATAGAAACTGAAAAACATATCTGTAGAATACGACAGCCATAATAGGCGATACAGAGAATCAGTTCACAGCTACAAAGGAAAAAAGTAACGAACGTGAAGAGAAAAATAATAAAAATACTTATCAATTGATAAAATACTTGGGAATTAATGAAACAGTTACAAACTCGTTTGCAACAGTCAAACCATCGCTTAATAACCGCGTACCAAAACGACGGATTTAAAGCCGTCAACAGACTTGATTTCAAAATGGCGTGTAGCAATTAGTAATCATGCAAGTTGGAAATAGTTTGCCCATCAAAATAAGGCAACAGCTTGAGATATCCGCCGAGAAATTTCTATGTTTTCCTATGGTGGAGTCTACGCTATGCTATAGTTTTGCAGAGATGATGGGGTATATTAATCACAATCTGCCCTACAATAAGAAAACTTGAAAACCGAACAAAAGAGCACCGATGAATAATTGTGTTTTCAGCATTTGCCTTATGAGAAAAAAATCATGATCTTTATCCAAACGGAACGATGAATACGCGTAAGTAGCTATGCCAAAAAGGTCAAGTTACTCAAAAATCTGACTGCATTAGACGCGTGTTTATCGAAGAGAATCAACGATCTAACGAAAACAGAAAGGCTAAAATACGGATCATGTTTCTGTAGATAATCCGATTCATTTCCGAAGATATTGATCGATATTCTCATAATGTCATCTGATTCCAAATGACTTATTAAATATGAAATTAAAATCCGGAATGTTTTATTTTTTGTTGTTTATATCGTAGCAGATGTAAGATGAAGCCTTTTTGTCTGGCAGTTGCGCGACCAAAACAATTTTTATTAATTGCAAGTCGAAGGAAATTCAATCTTGACACAGTTCTTTCATTACATGTTTCCAGACACATTCATATTCACTGTTAAAGTGGATGTATATTCTTGTGTATGTATATTCAATGAACGCTCTTGGAAGTCATATGACGTGTTCATGTCAATCGGTAAGCCATTTTCCCCATCGAATAGCCACATGTATTCGTTGGGATTTGCAAAATGATCATCTGGTTAATTCGTCGGCTTGTTTCGAGTCGTATTTACTTAAAAAAAAAAAGACCTTCTTCCCGTTTTCCAGGCTCTCACGGAAATGTTTCATTGAATCTTCGGAGACATTGACAAAGCATTAGTATTTGCTTGAAACTTGCACTTTTATTGATTATTCACATTGAACACGTGACATAAGGCGTGAAAAGTAAAATACGATGAACTTGATTACGAATGTCATATCTTTCATAATTTAATTCAATTCTGTCCATGACCTGCAAATTAGGAAGGAATTAATTAAATCATGAAATAAATTTAAAAAAATTGGTCAGAAAATAAGGTTTTAATTTATATATTTTTATTCTAATATTTTCAATCTACTAACATAGAAGCAAGCTAATTCGAAGAACAACTGAATTACAACAAATGAAATAATCTGCAGATGACATAACCGGAATTTATTCTATAGAGAGGTGCATTATTCTGCTGAATAATATACGGGTGGAAAAATCTCTTTTCCTAATATTCCGTCGCAGCTTACGCAGTGAGTTCGCGTTTTGAGATTTGACTTGACAGAAATCCAAAACCAAATTTTGAAAAAAAAACTTTTTGTCTTGGCGACAAACCGGAATACAAACGAAATCAGCTATGGATCTTTGAAGTCCACGTTGCTGCGATGATATGGGAATTGGTTTTATCAAAATCACTTACAGCCCAGATTTTTAACGCTGGAATAATGAACAGGTGTTCTGAATTTATCTGATTGCGGAAAATCAATATTCTCCTTTTTGCTCATAATTTAATTACTCTTGGTTCCTAATTTTCGGGAAATCTGTCTCCAGTGGAATATAGAATGCTTGGGAAATATAACCAACTGCTGATTATACTGACGATAATCGCGGAAACAGTCTATCATTCTCTACATAAAAACGATGAAACCCGGAATCTAGCATTGGACATCTCGAAAGCCTTTGACAGGATTTGGCTTACAGGACGAGCTGAAAAGTTACGATGTCTCCAGACACATTTTCAAATTGATCCAGTCTCTCTTATCAAATCGTGAAACTAAATTTAATCTGAATGACCTAAATATTATCGGACTAATGCGAGTGTGTCTCCATAATCTAATCTCAATAATATCATAATCAATCCATATGTCATCAACAAACTTCGCACGGAAACGTTAAATCTTTTCCGTATATGGTTGAAATTTTATAAAGAATATATAGAAATTAAATTATCAAAATTTACATGAGTTAAAAATTTAAAAATAGTTTGTGAGGTATTATTTGTCAATTATTTTTTTATTTTGTCTTAAAGGAACTCCAGCCAAAATATTGGAAGGTGTAAATTTGTAATGTTTGGTGCATTTGCTAAATATGGTTTTCGGTGTAAAATTTTAGTAACATATTTTGTTTTCGTAACAAGCATTATGTATTTTTCCTACATAAAAAAAGTTTATGTTTTTGTGCATGAAGACGCCATGGAAATATAGAAATATGAATTGTCACATTTTTATGAAACCCTTGGCAAAGATGTTACGTTTTGTGTTGCTTGCACACGATATTTATAGAAAGTGACTAAGCAAATCACGGGAAATTTTAATGTTTTCATATCTTAATCTTTAAATAACAATTTAAAAAATACGTATTTTACCAGTTGTAACGTAGAAAAGTCATTCTTTCGTTTTAAGCCTCGTTTTTAGCCGATCCTTTTCATTAAACTTTTCTCAAATATCTAGTCTTCGATAAAGAATTCATACATTTCATTAATTACCGATTACTCACGTCAAACATTGTTCATGTTCGAGTGGTATATATACTATACTTATAAATATGTAAATCCTGTTGTGATAAACAAGTGTTGTTCTTTATTTCTACCTCGCCGATAATAGGTGAGGAAGAGGCGTAAGAACTTCAGGTGATGTTGCGAAAATTAAGGCAAGGGTTTTGCAGTTGTTGGGTTAAATAAATATTTTCACATATATGTATGAGGAAAGAAGAAATTTGTAGTTTCATTTTCCGATCTGCCTGTGCGGACGTAGGCAAAAACATAATACTTCCATTTAAGGACTAATCAAACAACAGTATTTAGCAAGTGGAACTCGGAGCCTGTTTTAACGGATTTCTGAGACAGAATGTGGAAATCCAATTTGGAACCAACATTTTATGTGTGCTAAGCAGATTTTGAGTATTTTCAGTACGTGATTGTATATCAGAGAAGATATGACATTCAGTTTTATGACGCTGCTCATTTTTATAACTAACATTTTTTAATTAACTATACAACTTGTATTACTACTAGAAGAAATGACTTGAAATGTTTTAATACTGCTAATACTATTACTACTACTACTACTGATAATGATGTATTCACATATAAACTTTCAACAGAACCATAATTTAGCTTATATCCTAGGTAGATTACAACCTACCCCACTTGCAGGAAATTAAACTGGTGCTTATTTTTTCACTGACCATCCCACAATAGCACACCTACACACGGATTGATATACCACACTTAATGCTTTTTTTACAAATACAATCTTTCCTAAAATGTATACTTAGTTTCCAAGCCAATATATATGAACAGAAAACATTTAACAAAGAAAGGAAAACGATTAAATCAAAACCTTCTATCATTTACGTTTAATTAACTACACAACTCGTTATTTCCGCCAGTAGAAATGACTTATAGTTGTAATACGGCTATTACTACTATAACTACTCATAAGCATTTAACGTAACCTAATCTCACGTATACACATATTCACATAAAGAAAGACAAAAGAAAAACTGAACTTAGTTTCAGATGAACTTTATCAAGACAAATGGATTTTATTTTTGCAACAATTAAAAGTAACGTTAGTTTTCAGAACTTAACAAATTAAGAACACTCATAAATCTACTTCAGCACATGCAATCGTCTGTTCAAACCCTTCCCAGG
>JBBBDQ010001057.1:0-33432 GCA_037127315.1 Ascarosepion bandense | reverse complement strand
ATATATATGTATATATATATATATATATATATATATATATATATATATATATATATATATATACATGTGTGTGTGTGTATGTGTGTGTGTGTGTGTGTTTCGAGATGAAAAATTAAATACTAATTTAAGAGATGATCGACATATGATATAGGTATATGTAATAACCGGAACTTTGTATTAAAAAAAAAAGAAATTTAAAATGTTCAATTAAATTAATCAACTCGACTTTTTTTACATAGTTCTTTTTTATTATTCTGAGTATAAGAAATTCAGACAATCTCAGAAAAGTGTGTGCCACTTTGTAAAATGCATTTATATATATATATATATATATATATATACAATTTTTATGCGATATATTAAAAAAAAAAAGAAAAAAGAAAATTACTACGTGCTTCAATCTGACAAACAGATACTTTCAATTACAGATTACAGTGGATTATTATTATTATCATCTTTTTTTTTTTTTCACATGCGCGCAAAAATGTTGCTTTGTGAATTTTGGTCTAAATATTTACAAAAGAAGAAAGCAAAAAAAAAAAAGAAATTTATTTTTAGATTGGACCAAGTACCGCTATGTTCACCCAAGCATAAAAAGTCTGAACAGCAACGGGCCAGACGACATTTTTTCCTTTTATTTTAATAGAGCGATTTTCCAGCATATATATATTTGTTTTAATTTATAAAAATAAAAATTAAAAACAATAAAAAAATAGCATGTGTCTTAGAAAACAGGTTTTACCTCGTGCAAAGTCATTAAGGCACTTAATGTTATAAAAAGGAGTAATTCCCCGCCAGTCGTTTCTTCATTCATCATTTGTTTACCTACACCTTCAAACGTGCTGTGGCATTTTTACAAGGAGTATATAGGATAATGAATGACTTGAGATTATTTCTTTACTTCTGTGATTTTAAAATTACCAAAAAATATATCCATGGGGGTTTTGTATGTTAATAACTTTAACAGTTCAACGTGTGCTTGTTATTGTCCATCGTTGATAAATGTGGACACGCTTTCAATTTTTTCTGATTATGCTTGGATATTCGAATTGATATCAACGAAAACGATCAATCATATTTAACAAATGATATCAAAATATTGTTCTATGCGTATTTTTCCAGTTTAAAAACTGAATGATTCAGCCTTGCTTGGTTAAAATATTTTAAAAAGGCACGATTTTATTTTTAGCTGTTTAGAACTCTCGTTTAGCTTTACTTCGTTATTGATCAACGCAATTTTAGTTATTTGTTTAAATCTTTCGTTTTATTCCTTTCCATGTTGATTAAAAGTGGAATTCTGAACAGCAGATTAGTGATTATGTAAAATAGTTCTTCGATCAAAGACAGAAAATGGAGAAAAATAGTCCCTTTTGCAGGTCCCTTGCTTTGAGTTGTATGGCTGGTTCAATTTTATATTGCCTTTGGTGGAGATCGCTTTTATTCAAGTCTGTAAAAAGACCCGTATGCGCAAGGATATCTGGAGTTAAATTGCAGAAAAAAGAGAATTCGTATTGCTGCATGTTTTATTTTTCTGCTTTTAGGTTACGTTTTATAATCTGTTTTGTTTATTTTTTTATTTTTATTTTTTTGAGGGGGTGCTTAATCTTCTATGCAATGTAACACAGTTTCTTTTTAAAAGATCATAAATTAAAGTTTGTAGCACATGTATGTAGAAGGGAAAATGATGATAAAATGTTGAACTTCCACACTACCATAAACAAAATGTTAGAAAGGAAACTCCCATGGATACTAGAATTAGTAATAAGAGTTAGTAGATTTTAGAAGCTTATTTTCCTGAAAGATAAAGAAAAATATATTATAACTTTCAGTCGACAGTAAATGAATGCCCAAAGTTTCCTGTATGGAAACGGTTGTTCATCAATTTTATATTGAATATTTTAGGATACTTTCATTGTTTTTTTCTACAAATAGGGTTATCAGTTTATGCAGTGTCAGCGTCTTCTTTAGTAATCCGTAAAAGTTTATTTTTTGCTAACTATGAACGAATCTTCAGACCAATTGGATTACTTTTAATTTTAAAAACTCTACGTCTGAATCTTTATATCTTTTATTATTTTCAAGCCAACGATTCCATTAACTTATTTTTCTACCTTTTTATCACAACTCTAGAATGTGGGTGTACAGGGATCGGTGTAGAAAATAATCTAGTTGCATGGTTAATTTGAATGACAATTGGCGGTCGAGCTTTCGTAGCTTAACCGTTAGAGCCTTGTTACGGAAAGACAAATGTTCAAGAATAAAAGATATAAATCCATATTTTGTCAGAAAGTTCTTATTACATAACAACAGTAGGATAATTGTAAAATGGCTTGTGAGTTGTGATACAGAAAGAAGAATTAAATGATACATATTATGGTGTTTATTTTAAAGCTTCAATGTTTCTTTTATATTTATTTGTTTCTTTCTTTCCTGTTCTAAGCATTTTTTAGAATATTTCCTCTTGGTGGAACTTCATAAAATGTTACATTTTAATGTTTAATTATTGAGTAATATTTCCATATATATATATATATATATATATATATATATATATATATAGGGGTTAACGATATATAGTTTTTATATATCAAGAACTGTTTTGTAAGAAAACATGCATGACAAATTGTAAAAAGTTTTCGCCCACTCAGCATATCTCCTTCGTGTGCCTATGCAGTCACAGCAACGTGAACAAACCCGGTCCGATGAAGTCCTAACTGATGAAAAAGTCACAAAACCTTTTTCCAATTTGTAATACACTTTTTCATTCGAATTATTATTATTATTATTATTATTTTTAATCATATCACCCCGAGCAAGGCGGTAACGCCACTGATGTGCCGGGAGCTACGTAAGAGTGAAAAGATTGGAAAAGAGAAAACCGGAAACTACATCCTAAACAGGGAACAAGGGATGAGCCTCTTCACCTGTTCAATATATATATATATATATATATATATATATATATATATATATATATATATATTGTGTGTGTGTATTCATTAAATAATATAGAAAAGTTTTGTCTATTTTGTGTAAATTCTTTTCATATTGTCTGTTAAGTTTAATATCATTATCGTTGAAAGAAGAAAGAAAATCACGATATTGATACATATTTTTGTAATCCTATTATTTTTTAATTATATTACAGAAAATTAAACAATTTACATTCTAACATTTTTAGGCATTTAAAACAACATACCTGCTCACATACACAATTCTGGAAAACCCTAGTTGAAAATATAACTATACTTAAACATGAAAACAATAAACAAAAACTAATAATTTTCGTAGCTATATACATTTGAAAACAGTTGAAACTTAACCTGAACAAAATAAACTATGAAATAAATATTCACAAATATTCTTAAATGCCTATAATTTCTGGTTTTCACTCTCACGTGTTCATGTGTGACGTCATGAGCTGTGGTGTGATTTACCGCTTCCAGCGTCATGTATGTACGTGTTTGTTGTTGCTAGAAAATCTTCCATGTAAACAAAAACAGACTATCCTTATTGTTAGTCCGTGAATTGTTTAAATTTCTGTAATATAATTATCATCTTTGATAATGGCTTATGTAAGCCGAAAGCTTAGACAGGATTAAAAAAATGTATCAATATTGTTATTTTCTTTCTTCTTTCAACGATAATGCTATTAAGCTTATCAGACGATATGAAAAGAATTTAAACAAAATAGACAAAACTTGTCAATATTATTTAATGAAACATGCATATATATATATATATATATATATATATATATATATATATATACTCAGTCATGATAAGAGATTAAGGACAGAAGGGTTAAATAAAAAGGAGAGAAGAGGAAAACTGTATTTAACTCACCTACGCGTTTCATTCTGTGATGAACTATATCAAGGCAAAAAGACGAAATGAGCTTTATTTAAAATTACTTATCTATAAACAGTGTTGGAAACTACAAAAAAACGCTCACGAATCATTCAATTCAAATAGATTAACAGAAAAGTTTTAGTTTTAGAATTCCTTCATGTGTAGCGCAATATCACGAGATGTTAAAATGAAGGGAATTTAACCGTTTTCTTTAGACTTTTTATTATGTATGTTAATCTGTTTGAGTATCGTTTCCATAAGAAAAGGTGAGATTGGGGAAAAACCGGCGAGCAAATTGATAAAGCAATTCATCCTATCTAAAAGACACACAGATAGTAACAACTACCTCGAAAAATTATGGACACTAAGGTATATACATAAAAAAAAATTGCCAAAATTGTTCCTCAATGTATATCGGAGAAACAAGTAGAAATCTAAAAAAAAAACGTATATATGAACACAGAAGAGACATCACTAATAATAATCTAACGAATGGATTAGTGATGCAAAGAAATGAAATCGACCACAATTTTGATTTAAAAAATGCAACACTAATAAAAAGAGTAAGCAATTTATTCAGAAGGAAAATTCTCGAGAGCGCCGCCATCCAATACTACAAAAATTTTAGCTTTGTTTATAGATACGTAATTTGGAATAAAGATGATTTCGTCTTTTTGTTTTGATAAAGTCCATCACAGGACGAAAATCGTGGGCGAGTTAGAGTTTTCCTCTTGTTTTCTTTTTAGCTGACCTCATATATATATATATATATATATATATGGGAGAAAATGATGCCTAAATTAGGCAATATTAGAAAAATTAATGACAAAAAAATTAATTTAAAATTTCAGTGTCTTTCTTCCTTTGTGCGCATAAAAGTTAACATCACTTTAGTTCAATGATTCTTAGTCGATGAACCGCGCCACACGAATTTCTTTTAACATTTTGTCATTATTTTTCAATATGTAGATAGAGAGAAGGTGAATCAGAAGGGATCAACATTGCATGGCTGCTAATGATTTCATACCTCAAGAGAAAATAAAGGCATAAAACAGACAGACACCATATTGTGTTGATTTCTATGTCAACACTGTCTATAACTGTAAACGCGCTACCTTCGATACTAAACTCTTTACCATAAATATAGCAAATTTCAAACAATATATTGGTATGTATATAAATATGTAATGGGTATATATATATATATATATATATATATATATATATATATATATATACACCAGTTAAGGGAAAGTTCAATAGACTTATAATAGAAACGAGTTACCATTTTAAGTACAGTAAATTATGCGTAATAGATGTCTTTATTATATATTAAGGACAGTAAATCACGCCTTAAATCTTCATTTCAAAGTTAAATGTGAAATTTTCAATGTAATTTCATACAAAAAAAAACATTTGCTGTGTAGAATTCAATGTTTTTCATTGTTAAACAACGAATCTTACACACACACACACACACACACACACACACACACACACACACACACACCATATATATATATATATCAGCATGCAGTGTGGGTATAGAAGAATCCAAAGGAGTATCCTGTACATACAGTGGTAGGATAACTCTCTAAGAGATCTCTAAATATATATGTATATAAATACATATAGATCAAATATAAGAAAAATTAAGGCAGACACGTTATATCATGGTAAATCGGAAGTATGGGCCTATTTCAGGCCCATCATCAGCTTGCGTCTTTATTGTATTTGTGTAAAATCCTTTATACAATAAAGACGGTAGCTGATAATGTTTCGCCTGAAATAGGCCATACTTCCAATATTTTATATATAAGTACACTACAGTTTAAAAGTTTAAACCAACTCTTAGAATTAGCATAGGATGAAACTACTAGAGTGAAAAAAATGAAAAATATATGGGATACATATTTTTTTTCTATTAAAATAAGCAATAGGAAATTACATAAAAGCATTATAGAAATTTTGGATCAAAACGGCATTAGAATTTAAATTACATTTTTATATTTCTCAACCAATCAGCTAAAAACATAGAATAAGAACATTCTAGAAAAATAGGATCGGAAGTCAATTAACAAAAAATATTTAGGCCCCAAAACAAAATAGTAAAATACAAATCTGATTGGTCAATAAATGTCTTCACACCTAAATGTTAGGAAGATTCTTTGATCCCCTATTATGGTATATAAATAACACACAGTTAGGAAGTAAAAAGTCAGTCACCAAGCTAGCCATTAAGTCAGCATGTAACCGATACTTTGTCCGGCCAAGTCATTCACCAAAGTTCATGACCTAGCTCAGAGGGCCGTGAAAAGAATAAACCGACAAACTTTCTTTCATCAACGCGACGCGCTGTCGCCACCTGAGATGAACTTAATGTAAGTAAGAACGACTTATTTACGGACTCCGTTAATATAAACTTACACACACCTTTAAACAAATTTAACTTCTTGCCAAACTTTATTTTCCAAAAGGCAATTTTTCACATCTTGTATTTTATTTGTTTCCACATGCTAATTTTATTTTATACATATTAAATTGTTGTTGAATGTTCGTTGTGATTTATTCCATTTCTTTTGCGCGATTGTAAAACATTGTGTTGTATTTGTGGGGGAACTAATCTCGAGAGCAATACCCGTAAAATACGGAAGCACATCAACCAAGCACTTACCAAATCCCCTACAAATATGAAAAAGAGCTCTTAGAGTCATTTAAGTAAAGAATAGAACTAATTATTAAACTTATACTTTGAAAAAACTTATGCAACGAAAGCTAAAAATATGATGCTCCAGTAATAGTGTTTAAGGTGTATATTTTGAAGAGAGCTAAATTTAATCATAAAATGTTTGTTTCTTATTGTCATAAAATTTCTAATAAATCCATAAACCGTGTAATAACTTTGTCTTATTTAAGGCAGAAAAACATCTACTTTTTGGGCCAATTAAAAAAATTACCATGAGTTCCTCAAATTTTTAACTGTAATTTTACATATATATATATATGGGATGGGTGGAAAGTTTATTTTGAACGGATGATATTAGTAGGTCTTGTCAACTGAAAAACTTTGATGAATTCCACGACTGGGAGTGATGGTTACTGATTAGGACGTGTAAAATGTTTGTTTTATCTGCTGAAATGTTGGTCTCATATATTTTGCAACACGATTTTAAATCCGTTATCATTTTAACACAGATATAAAAGATATTTTTTCTCAGTTAATCTAATTTCACTTCCAGAAAAATATCCTTTGCATCTCTTCATTTTTCAAATATATATATGCTGATAATAATAATATTATTATGAATAACAATAATAATAAACAGTTTTTATAAAATGACGAATATAGTATTAGATGCGATGTACACGTTTTACATAAGCCACCAGAAGAAATGACTATTGTTGTAACTGAGTCGGAGGCCCGTAGCCCGGATGTTGCATGACATTGTTGTATTCTTGCGCTTTCAGCCGTAAACAGGCGATACTGGAACCAACATTGTGTTGTGGTGGATAGGTGTGGTTCACCAGGGCACAGCTAGATGATTTTGTCTCAGGGTTGTAAGGCGCGTGGTCCATGACAAATAATATGTGTTCATTGGTGCAGGACGCGGAGTGATCGGTTGTTCGATTGGCGTAGAACTGTCTGGATGATGGTCACCGTAGAGATTGTTCCGTTGTGCAAGTGAGTTCCGCTCATTTCGACGAAATTTCGCTCTACGATTCTGAAGCCACACCTTTGAAAAATAAAGAAATTTAAAAATGAATACACAAAAAATATAAAGGAAAATTTAACTAGGGCTAGGTTAGGTTGTTTTCAAAGATACAAATTGTGGTGACACTTTGCATGTTTTAACATAACTTCAGTCATTAACAGGCTAATTTATTAGGTTGTTATATATATATATATATATATATATATATATATATATCTGTGTGTGTGTCTGTGTCTGTGTGTCTGTGTGTGTTAGGTACCTCCACTAAATTTCTATAAAAACAGTATAGTATGAATGAAAAAGGCTCCAAACTTAATAAAAACGATTTTTTTTCCATCAAAATGTTTATATTATTATTACGAGGAAAGATCCAAGTATTTTTACATTATTTATTTATTTATTTTTTATTTTTTAAATCCTTCTAAAAGGTTAGAAATTGTGGTCAAATATCTTGTTTTGATTTTAGTTAGTGGGTAAACAAATCGTTACGAGAGTTTACAATGGAAAATGTAATATTACATAACTCAGTTTTTTTTCCAGTGACAAAGCATTAATTTGGAAATTCTTGCAAAAATCAAATAATTGTCGGATTTTAATGAAATTTTCAGGACTTATTCACAAATGAAAGAAATTAGTTTTAAAATTATTATTAAAAAAAATCTTAGTAAAAATATTTTTTACATCTGTTACTACCCTCCACGTAAATTCAAGAAATTTTAAGAAATTAAATTTTGTTGCGATAATTAGTTTTAAACGCAGAATTCATTGGGAAATAGAAATCATCTATTATTTTTTTTTTAAATTTTGCTTTATTTCCAAAAATCTGCTCCAAATAAAAACATAAAACATGCAATTTAGCTATGACATTATTTAATTTGATAAGCTTTTAATTACTTGAATAAATAATATAAATTAACGACATTATAGTCTGAAAAAAGATTTTCGATTAAGAATGAAATTTTAACACAATTGCTTTCATTTTGTTTTAATTATAACAATTTATAAAGTTTCAAAAATGTTTTAAAAATACTTCAAAGATTTTTTGGGTTTGTTTAAAAACTTATTTAGCAAGATTACATTTACTAATTGAAAATTAAAAACTTCGTCGTGACTTGCTATTTTTTAAATAATTTTGAAATAATTTGTTTGTGTATTTTAAGTTTTTTTGTATGGTAATTTCTATGTATCAATTAGAAGGTCATGTGGTTCAGGGTTTCTTCTTCTTACAGGAAAAATTGTACAATTATGTTACTTGTGATCGCCATACACTTATCTAATCTTATCTTATCTCGCATCTGTCGACACATACGGTGAAAAAGTCAATAAATGAACTCTATGTTTAATAAATAGTTTTATTCTAATTTTCATGCTATAAATAAGTAATACATCTGTAAATCAGATTAATTTAACATTAAATTTGCTAATTTTTAAAAAATAAAGTGTCACTGATATATATTTTATTTTTGCAAGATTTTTAAAACTGAGAATTAACTTTTGTTTACAAATATGTCAATTGCTTAAAAATGGCCGAAAAATTGAAAGATTTAAGAAAAAAATTGAAAAATTTTAGATTCCAATCAATATAATTTGCTTACTGAAAATAGTAAATATAATCATTTAACTTTCAATTAAAATTAAAATAAACGTTTTAAGAAAACTTTTTTTTTATCTTTAAAAATTAAATTTAAAATGGAAATATCAAAAATGAGTGAAGGTACCTAGTTTTAGAAATATAAATGCCACTGGTTTTTATTAGTAATTGGTGGGTAGGCGATAATCTTCAAAGAAGTCGCCTTCAATTGAAATTTGAACTTATCAGTGAGAGAGGGGAACCGCGGCTTAATACTAAGCTCGCGTTTTGGAAACTTTAGACGTCGTTGTAGATCACAAGCTATACCAGAAACGTGCTATAACGGCATGATCTTTCGTAGCCATTTTAACTCTAGTCCTCATTGTAAAATTGCCTAAATACTAGCTTAGACGCCACTTTGAGATGGAATGCCAAGAATGGACATGCTTGATATATTCTAGTTTCTTTTAATCGAGGTCACAAAGCTGCTCGAGAAATTTGTACTCTGTATGGTGATGATATCATTACCGACAGAATAGCACAGAATGACTCCATTGCCGACAGAATGACATAGAAATGTTTGTTTGTTTTTTTTCATTTTGAATGGAAGGAAGTTCGTACTCACAGTATCTCCGCATTCTGGCCGACCCGTACAGTTTGATGAGAGCCAATTGCCTGCGCCGATTTACTAACTTCCAGACCACAAGGGAATTGGCTCAGAAGATGTCAAACTCTCCTATTACTGTCGCTAGCCATCTTCACTCAATGGTTAATCTCCAGAAACACGGTACATGTGTCCCACACGCATTGACCGAGAAAAAAAAAACACACACAAACATACAAGCGCTCCTTCATTGCCACCATTTTACTTACTCGACACGAATCCATTCGTGGATACAAAGAAACATCTCTTAATCTTATTATCATGAAAAATGGTGTCTTTACGTGAATATGTGCATTTGTGCGTAAGTGAATGCAAAGAATTCAACTGGAATTCGAACACAACAAATCGGGGTGCCGAGTTCGAATTCCAGTTGAATTCCTTGCATTTACTTACGCACAAATACCCTTGTAAAAGGTATTAATCCGTTTCTTCCCTCCAGTTATGGGTTAAATAATAGGATAGATTGGGTTCTATAAACTTGGTTGGCAATGTTACGAGAATGCATTTATATACAAAAAATAATAATGTTTAAAAAGTTGTAGTAAAGGACTCTATTGATGGTTGTTACAAAAAAGTTTTAATTCAGAAAGTAGTTGTAAAAATAAGGAAATTAAAAATAGAACGTTTGGAATATTGTAGAATGCTCTAGAGAGTTCTAAAAGGTTCTAGAAGTATGCAAATTAGGTGTTAGCCCCTATAAAAATAGGTTTTGGGCACAGAGTCGTCAGTTGGTAGGAGGATGGGTTGACATCTACAGCTCTGGTAGATTCAGGATGTTTATCCAGCCGTAAGAATCCCTAAGTCGACGACAAAAAACTAAAACTTGAAACAGTTGATGTGCTGACCTCATCAGCACCGGTTTCGATTCAGGAATTATATTCCACTCGAAAGAATCTCTCTAGTTGACAACAAACAAAAACTTTAACGAGTTGTTAATGATTTTGCTGTTATATCAACCCCAGTAAAAATTCTAGGATCCAGATCCAGCCAAAAGAATTTCGCAGACGAAGTCAGAACAACTAAAACCTTAAAAAAGAACCTCGTGGAACTATCTGGGTAAATACATATTTTTGCCTTTTTCATTGACCAAGCCAATAATTACTCTTTATATATGCCTTTAAGGATTTCCAAAAAGTATAGCACTTATCTGCCCCGCTAACTTAACGGGTAAGATATTTGACAACTTACTACCCCTCCTCTCCTCGTAACACTTTGCCTTACCTTCCCTTTCTCTCCTCGTAACAGTTCGCCGGACAGTAGTAAACTCTATGTCTGTTGATTTGAATGCAAAACTGTATATTTGTAAGTATTTTTGTCTAATGTTTTGTGAATTAAATATTTTAATTGGGTAGATAGATCAATCTATCGCCCGGTTCACACTCCACCCACGTCTATTGAACAGGTTAAGAGGCCCATCCCTTATTCCCTGTTTAGGATGTGGTTTCCGGCTTTCTCTTTTCCAGTCTTTTCACTATTACGTAGCCCCTGCACATCAGTGGCGTTACCGCCTTGCTCGGGGTGATATGATTAAAAAAAAAATTGTCTGTATTTTATCTCTGAGTTTTGCTCAATCACTTTTATTTTACTTATATTACAACTAACCCGTAACATAAATGGGGGCTCGCCCGGGATTAAACGTAACATAAATGGGGGCTCGTCCGTCTCTATCGTAACGGCAACCAATTTACCGCAGAAAGCAATGGCAACTTACTGCGTGATAATCTTCTGCCTAGTCAGACGTGTCTTTCGAGACATGTTCGCCCAAAGAGTGTATCTTCGTATGGTACTTAGCTGACTGACTGACGTGAATATGAAACAGAGAAAAGAATGCCTGATAAGCAGGTAACATTGCGAACCATGTCAGAGTTGCATTCACGCAAAAGAATGATTTGCATTTGGTTGGATTAGCAAGGACTAATTTCCTATGAAATACTTCAAAACAATGAAACAGCTAATGATAGACATTGTAAAACGTTATGTTGATTTAACGAACAGGCTCATAAAAGGCAGTTCAGCTAAAAAAGACCTGACCGGAGAGACTGTGATTATTCAACATGACAATGCTCGCTTCACATGACCAACCTTTCAATTGAAGACTCCTGTTTGGAAAGTCTGCTATACCCGCCATATTCTCCTGTTTTAGTCCAAACAGACTACTACCTTTATCGATCGCTTTCTAACAATTTGAGGGGTGTTTCGTTCAACAACGCTGTGAAGCTCTAAACATGAGAATGATTTTTCAAGTCAAAATCTAGTGATTTCTTTCGTCGAGGCATTGGACAGCTAATGGATCGTTGGCAAAAGTCGTAAGCAAAGAACTGGAACACAATGTTGAAGGATTCATCAGGTTTATTAATAAATAAGTATTAAAACAAATTATAAGAAATGAACGAATTTATGTTATAACCTAATACCAGCGGGTGCATTCAAAATAATAATTCTTGAAAATCTTCGTTTTTTACCATATTAGTACATATACATAGATTATTATTATAGATGAGTTTTACAAATGAAATACCAATAAAAAAGATTGATGGATTTTTCAACTTGACATACAATAATTTTGAATGTGAGTTTTATTTAACGATATATCAACCTCTGTGGGTTATTTTTGGCCAAAAAAGTGGGGTTTTAAGGTATTTTTTTTAATGTTCGGTTATAGTGAGAAGGTTGATTTATTCAGATTTTGATGATTTTTAGAAAGATTTTATGTTATTTTAGAAAACTCAAGATGTCTTCTTATTTTGTATTCAAAAACGTATTGCTATGACCTCTCCCGTCGATTATAGGCATTGAAGTATGTTAGTAGAGGTGTCGAAATTTATTTTATTTAGGCTAGGTTTAAACTGTTTGATGTAGATAGCTTCTAGATTTTTAAGTTTTCGTTTATTATTTTCTTGTCTAAGTATATGCGTATTTTCAACAAGTGTTTTCCTAAGAAGTGTGTGTTGATAGCCGTGGTGTTTTAAATGTCGGAATATGCTAGAATTTTCATTTATTAAGTATAGTGATTATACTTACCCCCTACACCATAGTAGCAGTAGTTTCCAGACCAATCCCTCATGTCACTATACACTCAATTGAACAAAAAACCCACTACCACCATTCTTCTCGGCCTACAGCCATGTGCGACACAAAAATGGACCTAATTTTCTCTGTATAACTCCACTCTGTTAATAATAATTTAAATGTTCTATGTTCACTGAACATTAAATGTTCATCCTTTGATAATGGATTATGTAAGCCTAAAGCTCAGACCTGATACAAAAATCAACAACTATTGCGATTTCTTGTCGTCTTTCCATGAAAACATTATCAAGCTAATCAGATCATACGAACGGATCTTACACAAAATAAATAGACAGAACTTGTCTATATTATTCAATGAAACCTGTATTAATATATATATATATATATATATATATATATATATATATATATATATATATAGAGAGAGAGAGAGAGAGAGAGAGAGAGAGCGTATATTTACGCGTATAAGGCAATCTTTAGATAAAACGAAATAAAAGATCAGACGATTTCTGTTAATCCTCGCCGACGGAGTGAAAAGAGGATAAACATCTCGGTGACATGAACACGAAATGAAAGGAGAAGAAATTGTTCTTAATTCAACGGAAACATGAATTACTGAATAAAGAGGGGGACGTTGTATTTATGGTGTATACGTGTGTATGTTTCTGATTCGTGTAAGTGTGTGAGGGAGTGGGCGTTGTATTTATGGTGTATACGTGTGTATGTTTAAGATTCGCCTTAGTGTGTGTGGAGTGGGCGTTGTATTTATGGTATACGTGTGTATGTTTCAGATTCGCCTTAGTGTGTGTGGGGTGGGCGTTGTATTTATGGTATATACGTGCGTATGTTTCTGATTCGTCTCAGTATGTGGGGGAGTGTGAGTTGTATTTATGGTGTATACGTGTGTATGTTTCTGATTCGTCTTAGTGTGTGTGGGGTGGGCGTTGTATTTATGGTGTATACGTGTGCATGTTTCTGATTCGGCTCAGTGTGTAGGGGAGTGGGCGTTGTATTTATGGCGTATACGTTTGTATGTTTCTGATTCGCCTTAGTGTGTGTGGAGTGGGCGTTGTATTTATGTTGTATACATGTGTATGTTTCTGATTCGTTTCAGTGTGTTGGGGAGTAAGCGTTGTATTTATGGTGTATACGTGTGTATGTGTGGGGGAGTGGGCGTTGTATTTATGGTGTATACGTGCGTATATTTCTGATTCGCCTCAGTGTGTGGGAGTGGGCGTTATATTTATGGTGTATACGTGTGTATGTTTCTGATTCCTCTTAGTGTGTTTGGGATGGGCGTTGTATTTATGGTGTAAACGTGTGTATGTTTCTATTTCGTCTTAGTGTATGCGTCTGATCATATCTATATATATATGCTTTTGTTTTGCATGTATTTGGGGGGGGGGGGGGCAAAGCCTTCTCGTTGTTTCCAGATTATTAACTCACTATATACACCCCTGTACATTTGTACACCAGAAAATTTTGCAATACGCTGACTCGTGTTGATATCTTCACAATACTTAGTATTGCTAAATTTAACGCTAACATTTTTGTCGAGATTTACAAACTTTACGTTTCGTTCAAACCAATCAAATTTCACAAACCAATCGATGAAAATTGAATGATTTTCAACATTCTGACGCGTGTTGAAATCCTTACAATATTTAGTATTGTTGAAGTTATCGTAATATCTTTTGCCGAGGATTTCAAACTCTAGATTTCATTAAATTTTGCAAACCAATTGATGAAATTTGAATAAGTTGATTTGTTTGGACAAATATTTTGACAAAAACTCTACTTCACCGTTTAATAATTTAATTTAATTTCATAGGACGTCATTGTAAAATAAATTTAGGATTTTTTTCTTTTTTATAGCGAAAAACAGATTCTTAGGATAACTTGCTCTTGGGTAGTTGTTTATAGCTCTCGCAAATGAAGGCCAAACTGGAAACTGGATTTATATATATATATGCTGCACTGCTATAGAGTTGGGGACTAGAGGATTTGCAGCAAGGTCCTTATGCAAGGCCTTAACAGATATTGGGATAGTGGGAGTAAAAAAAAGGAAAGCACTCAAGTCCATAACCGAAACAGCGGAAAGAACATCTAATTGGTTATGGATCAAAAGAAAGAGTGCCTGGATTCCAAATTGTTAGCTAAAATTCCCGAAATTCTGCGTCTAAATTAATGTTTCGGACGAGCTCATGTACGGTTCGCCTCTAAATGGAATGTGGCTCTGACTGTCGCCAATCAGAAGCATTTGCAAGGTTACGTACCGGGCCTAAACGTAATTTTCCAGTGTCTGAAAGTGCTTATCGAGAGTGGGCCAGAAACTAATCATCTCTGGTCGGGTCGGCGCGGTGAGTGGGGTATGATGTCGAAAGACCCGAAACCCCCTAGTGATCCTCGCGATGACATCACTGACGACACCCTTTAGCGCCCCCATTACGGTGCGTATGTTTGAAATCATTTTCCCGTTAAGCAGTGACTTTCGGGAAAGACCGAATGATAATTCAGGAATAGTCTGAAAGACAAATTGGAAAGACAATTGACGGTAGCAGAGAGTACAAAGGTTACATGCTTGGGCTAGCAACCCAGCATGTCAAAATAAATGTGCTACAGACACAGTTACAAGTAGACACCCCCAAGGGATCCCAAGAGGGGGAGGGGAGAATGAGATCCCTAATTGAACAGATTTAGCGGTTACGAACTATGGCTTACCACATCAATCGAAGTTGACTTGCCCCTGTGTCAGGAAATGTAAAAATATACGTGGCCTGAATATACATCAGACGAAAAGGAAATGCATGGCACTTATTGACAATCCGCAACGCATAGGATACTCTCCTGGTGAGACGCAGGAAGAGCAGGGCCAGGATGCACACCACAGTACCCAGTCCTTCCAAGTAGGGGTCAATATGTCCAGCAACATAACATCAAGTAATTTTCGGAAAAAGATCAAATGGCCTGCAGCAACAGATACAAACTCTTGGCAAGCTTTTGATTTGGACGTCAGCAAGATCCTGACATTGATTTTGAAAGGCCCCATTTGATAAACGACTAGAAATTATGAGCAAAATAAGCGTGAGCTTTGGAGCAGAACGATTTGGAAACAGCGAAGAATCGAAGAGAAAATCGAATTAAAATCAGAGCAGAATTAAAATCACTAAAAGAACAATATAAGAATGCAAAGCCCGAAGAAAAAGAAGCCTTAAGAGAACTAAGAGACTCGATCCGATCGGATTTAAAAGCATTAAGAAGAGCCGAATGGCACCGCCGGAGGAGGAGAGAAAGAGCTCGGAAAAGAGCAGCCTTCATATCCAATTCTTTCGGATTTACCAAACAATTACTGGGTGAAACCCGCAGTGGAACGCTACAAAGTAGCACTGAGGAAATAAATGCTTTTCTCAAAGACTCCTTAAGCGACCCCTACCAGCAGCAACAACTTGGCGAAAACCATCTACTTCTTACACCATCCTCCTTCAATTGATCTCGACATAGGACTACCTAGCTTGGTTGAATTTCAATTAGTGCTTAAAAAGGCTCGGTCAAGCTTCGCTCCAGGCCCGAATGGAGTTCCGTACTTAGTGTACAAAAGATGCCCAAAATTACAAAGTATCCTATGGAAGTTACTGAAGGTCATTTGGAAGAGAGTAAAGATAGCAGACCAGTGGAAGTATTCAGAGGGGATAGGGATCCCCAAAGAGGAAAACGCCAAGAAAATCAACCAATTCAGATGCATTTCGCTGCTGAATGTTGAAGGAAAAATTTTCTTCAGCTTATTAAATAGTAGGCTCTCAAAATATCTAATAATAAATAACTACATTGACACCTCTGTTCAAAAAGGAGGAGTCCCAGGCATGCCAGGATGCATGGAACATACAGGGGTCATTACCCAACTACTAAAATATGCTAAGGGAAATAAGGGAGATATTGCAGTCCTCTGGTTAGACCTTAAGAATGCTTATGGGTCAATTCCCCATCGTCTGGTAGAAGCTCTAATTCGGTACCATATACCCACTGCTTTCACCAAGCTCATTTTAAACTACTATAAAGATTTTAGAATGAAGGCAGTAACAAAGACCTCAACTTCAGCGTGGCACAATCTTGAAAGAGGGATAATAACAGGCTGCACCATTTCAGCGACTCTCTTCGCATTATCAATGAATATGCTGATAAAAGGCTGAAGTGGAATGTCAAGGACCAGTCTCCAGATCCGGTGTAAGGCAACCACCGATTCGCGCGGATATGGATGACATGACCATAACCAGCACGTCCGCCATTGGGGCAAGGCAGTTGCTGAAGGGCATCGAAGAACTCATCGACTGGGTGAGAATGAGTTTTAACGCTTCCAAATCACGTTCCTTAGTAATGAAGCTTTAAGTAAGCTTTCGAAAAACGAAAGATTTAAGCTCTTTGGAAATGACATAACTACAATACATCAAAAGCCAGTAAAGAGCTTGGGAAGCAGTTCGATGAAACCCTAAGAGATTCAAGATCCGTAATATTAAAAAAGGAGAATCTAGAAGGGTGGTTAATCAGGGTTGATAAGTCTGGCTTACCTGGCAGATATAAAGCTTGGATTTATCAACACGTCATTCTTCCAAAGATACTCTGGCCTGTAACTATCTATGATTTTACTTCCTCCACGGTAGAACTAATGGAAAGAAGCATAACATCACGACTATGTAGGTGGTTAGGTTTGCCAAGATCTCTATGCAGCGCAGCGTTATACGGGAAAACAAACGCACTGAAACTCCCGTTTAAAAGCCTACACGAAGAATTTAAATTAGCTAAAATGAGAGCCACAATCCAGTACGAGTGCTCGAAAGATCCCAAAGTAGCCGGTGCAGGAATATCAATATATACAGGTAGAAAATGGAACGCCTTGAAAGAACTGAATACAGCAAAAGAAAGAATCCGAGAAAAGGCAATACTAGAGACCATAGCTACTGGACGCGCGGGCCTCGGTTTTTTCCCTCAGAAAAATATGATAAACTGCAAGGAAAAAAGAAAAGTCATCTTTTGTAGGAAGAAATCAGAAACGGCGAAGAAGAGAAACGAATAGCAATCCAAGTCGGGATGAGACAGCAAGGGGCATGGCCCAAATGGAGCTCTATGTTGAAACGCCAAATCAAATGGTCAAACGATGACTCCAGATTAAAATTTCTGATTTGGGCAGTATGCGACACCCTGCCAAGCCCCACAAACTTACAATTATGGTATAAAACCCAGTCGCCAAATTGTCATCTTTGTGGGCGCAAAGGTACCTTCAAACATATCATGAGTAGCTGTAAATCTGCACTAGCTGATGGGCGTTACAGATGGCGCCATGACGAAATTCTAAAAGAGATCGTGAAAATAGTTCAAAATGCTATCAAAGAGAATGTTTACAACCCAGACACAAGGCAGATAAAATTTATTAAAGCGGGTGCGAAAATCCCACGAAATAGAAAGGTAAATCCAAACCTGCTATCTCCTGCAACAGACTGGGAACTAAGGGCCGTTATAGGCTCAAGATTGAAATTCCCAGAGCAAATTGCCATCACAAAACTTCGCCCAGATATAGTTTTCTTCTCACATAATTTGAAGAAGATAGTCTTGTGGGAACTGACGGTTCCCTGGGAAGAAAACGCAGAGGAAGCTCATGAAAGGAAGAAGTTAAAATATGACGAACTGCTGGAGAGTTGCAAGGTTAAAGGCTGGAGGGCTAGCTGAACTCCTATAGAGGTGGGGACTAGAGGATTTTCAGCAAAGTCCTTATGCAAAACCTTAACAGATATTGGGATAGTGGGAGTAAAAAAAGGAAAACACTCAAGTCCATAACCGAAACAGCGGAAAGAACAGCTAATTGGTTATGGATCAAAAGAGAGAGTGCCTGGATCCCAAATTGCTAGCTAAAATTCCCCGAAATTCTGCGTCTAAATTAATGTTTCGGACGAGCTCATGTACGGTTCGCCTTGCAAATGCTTCTGATTGGCGACAGTCAGAGTCAGAGCCAAGTGGCTCTGACTGTCGCCAATCAGAAGCATTTGCAAGGTTACGTACCGGGCCTAAACGTAATTTTCCAGTGAAAGCGCTTATCGAGAGTGGGCCAGAAACTAATCATCTCTGGTCGGGTCGGCGCGGTGAGTGGGGTATTATGTCGAAAGACCCGAAACCCCCTAGTGATCCTCGCAATGACATCACTGACGACACCCTTTAGCGCCCCCATTACGGTGCGTATGTTGGAAATTATATATATATATATATATAAATAAAATTATAAAAAAAGATTTGCAAAAAGTAAAAGCGCTTTTTTATTAAATAAGTATTTATTATTTTAATTATTAAATTGTTATTAAAATTGTGAGAGTGTTTGTATGTTGAAAAAACTTGTAGTTTATTTAAATTAATAAAAATTTATTGTATTAAGCTACGCACCCTTGTAAAATCGACTGTACTTTGTACCCCCTCACTTTTATCCCAAAATTTGGTTCCGTATAATGTTTTAGAGTGTGTGATTATCGGAGATCAAAAAATGTTATACAGGATGTCCATAATGTCTGGGTGAACTTAAAAAAAAAAACTTCTTTTTGTATTTGTGATAGAAATAATCTGTAAAAAATGTTATAAAGTTTAATGTACCTAGTTTTAAGTATAGTTATTGAATAATTCTTTACCACAAAATTTGCAACAATTTTTAGCTAAGTAAACAGATGACTTGGAAGGGGCGAACCACTTTCATCAGATTTGACTCCATTAGATATTTTTATGGGGACATGTGAAAGCAATTCTGTATGCAACCAAACCTAGTTCATTAGAAGATTTGAGAGCTAAAATAACTAATGTGATTTCAGGCATTACTGCAAATCAGTTGGCGAATGTTTTCCGTGAACTGTAAATCGTATTACCTTTGTATTGCTAATGATGAAGGACATGTGGAAATTTCAATAAAATTTCAATAAAAACCTTTAAAAATATAGATTTACTTTTTTCTAATCATTTTTACAAATTATTTCTATCGCAAAAAGCAAATAAAGTTACATATTATGCACACGAACTTTATGGACGCCCTGTATATAGAAGTAAACTGCTAAGTTCCCCTCCTGCTATAACTCTAAACAATTCTCATTGTCACCGTGTGCGTGCAATTGTCACCGTGTGCGTGCAACTGCCTCCGTATGGGGCACTTGTGTGCGTATATAAGGCGGTACATGCAAGTCACTGTCGGGGCCCATATTTTTCTTAAAGTTATTTTCCGTTAAATATTTAGAATATCCAAAACGTACCCTCCCCACTGAGCACGGCATGCTAACTTATATCGCCTCAGTCAATACAAGGTCACACTGTGTTAATTTTAAATATTTTAAGAAAAGTTTTCTATAATAATTTCTTGCCAGGTAGCGGCAGCGGAATTGTAGCTAGCGTCAAGTCATACTGGGAGCCCTCAATTTGTGGTCTTGTGCCACAAATTTAAACTTATTAAATTTTAAAGCTTCACTGTATTACAGAATAAAATTCTTCATCAGACTGTATAGATTGTCTCTGTAATGTCACGAAAAAAATGTTTTTTTACAAATAAGAATTTTCCACATCGCTTGCAGACTTGGTTTTTGTCTATGTTTCTGAGATGACATAGTATTTACAGTATTTACATTATTCAGACTATTGTCCTCATCTTTGTCGCCATTTGTATGACATTTTAGCTGGTGTACGCTCCAGCCTTCTTCAACTGCTAGGAATGTTTAACCGAACATTTTATTACAATCACTGGGGTATATGAACTTCATTCCTTTGCGTAGTAGTGCCTCTTTTGGTAGTCATAGGTTATCTCCCTCTAACCCTGTAAGGTACTTGTTCATCACTGCTGTAGCCTGGTATTGAACTCACAACTCTTTGGGTCAAGTCACAGGAACTAACCAACGTCGATATCCACTGGACCATATGTCCTTAAGGACACGAACAACTGAAACATTAGTGACTAAATTTGCAATGTGATCTCTGGTAAAAAGTACTAGAGAAAACTATTAACATCAAAGAATACTAGAGAAAACCATTAACATAAACAAATTGCAATATGAACTCTGGTAAAAAAGGGTTACTGAAGATCAGGTTTATAAGTCCCAAAACTTTAGTTGTTCTTAAGGACACATGGCCCAGTGGATATAGACGTTGGTTAGTTCCTGTGACGTGACCCAAAGAGTTGTGATTTCATTACCAGGCTATAACTTACATGGTTAGAGAGAGATAACTCATGACTACTAAAAGAGGCACCACTTCGCAAGAAATGGAGTTCATATACCCCAGTGATTGTGTGGTACTATATCTTCAAGATACCGGGTTGGCCGATGGTTTCGTGATTACCACATGTTCCAGACTCGATGTTCTTTAATCCCTTCCGGGCCCACGTTGTTTCTTAAGATCCGCGAAAGGGGGGATGGATACAATTCAGTCGATGGAGTGTTGGATTTGGCGTCAGAGTAGAAGAATAGTTGCCACACCATCAAAGAAATGAAGAAAAACGTTTGTTATAAACAGTAACAAACATTTATTTACACTGGTATACAATAATTTCTTATCAAGTTAAAACTAACATCGCGAAGTGAGGGGTGAATGTAGTTGACTGGCGGAAAAAGTTTCTTTAACTCGAAGAAATCTTAACTGCAATTAGGCAGTGTCATTGATGGAGTATGCAGTGGCAACGGATTCAGTTCTGGAGTATGTAGTGGCAACGGATTCAGTTCTGGGTAGCGAAGAATGACCGACTCGATTTTTTGCTTATGGGCCCGAATCCCGAATAATTAGCTCCTGATTGGTCAGCCAATGGATCACCGGCCAATGGCTATCGTCGTAACAACCACCCTGGGTTGCATCCGATTGGCTTAGATAATCAGCCAATTAGTCGCACTCATCGGGGTGGGCTAACAAGAAGCAGGCCCTGTAGTTGGTTGATCAATGATTTATTACCTTGTGCCTACTTGCACTCAATCTCCGCGTGAAGCAACCCACCTGTTTGCCACGCTCAAAATATGTTTATATTTTGAAATTGAAGTAATTTTTGACATGCCATTACACCTGCAGAGTGTTTTGTTTTAGTGACAGTTTATAGGTCAGCCTTCCGCTTGGGTCTAGATATCTTTTTACTTAATGACCTCGGTTTACTGCACCTGGTTCTTAAAAATGTTAAATATCCAGAATGAACTTATTTTCGTAATGGTTTAATAAAATAATTATTATAATGATTTAGTTAATTATTATTTAATTAATTTTCATTTAATTAATTTTCATTTGATTAATTTCGCCAGTCAACTTTTTGACACTTAAATGAAAGTGTCATAATTGCAATAAAGGGTTCGCTTAAAAATTCATACCGCATGAAGAAAGCTGGCGCGTACAACAGTTAAAACATCGTACAATTGGGAACAAAGATGAGGACAATAGTCCGAATAATGTAAATATTATACTAAAGTTTTGAAAGTAAACTCCCATTAATATCAGAAATGTAACATTAGTGATTTTGAAAAGTTTACAGTTTATAAATTTAAAAAACATCAACCGATAGCTACACTAACTGCCTGGTCAAAAGATGCTGAACATTCCTGTATGGATCTTATTCATCTTCACTATTACTATTAGTTACGCTAATGTGTTTTTGTTTGCTTTTTTTAACGGTTGATCAACCTTTTTTATACGCTATTTAAAGCCGAAACATTTTTGAATTCTAATGAAAATTCCCCATTTTTTGTTCTTAGATAGGGAATAACGTATTAACAACTTTTAGAAGATAATAATGATTTTCAGATGTACGTCCTACTATTTAACCCATAACTGGAGAGAGAAGAGATGAATTCCTACCTCTCCCAATGGCATTTACGAGAAAGTGAATGTAACGAACACAAATGTAATTTGAACTCAGTTCTTTGATTAACAATTCCGAGACATTATCCATCATACCACCTATACATCCAAGCTTACAGCACTTGGTTTTCCCCAGCAGTCACCCATCTAGATACTAATCAGGTTCAACGTTGCTTAATCTCGGCGATCGGACAAAGACTTGTATTTCAACGTGGTGTGGGCGTAAGCCAGATTATAACTTCCTGTTGTGTTATGACCGCCATCACTACTAGTCCAGTGGCGGTTACCAGAGCGAAAAAAAGAAAGCAACTTTTAGTAAATGAAAACCTAGAGACACCAGATGAGGAATTACAATTAAACGAAACATTTATATCCCACCTCATAGAACAACAAAATAGTACGGATTAAAAAAAAAAATCAACTCTCCCAAAAGAAAATAAGACGGACGAAAAAACTGACGAATTAAACAGAGACCAAATTTTAATGGAACAAAGAAAAGACCCAGAAATTTGTCTTCTGAAAAACAGCGCTCTACCTAAAGAAGAAGCAAAGAAAGTTAGGGAGTGTCTTTATATGAATGATGGCATTTTAATGAGAAAAAGGCGCCCACTGGATGTTAAAGTAGATGAAGAATGGAAGATAATAAATCAAATAGTAGTCCCGAAAGTTTATAGACAAGAAATACTAAAAATAGCACATGATAGCCCCATGTCAGGTCATTTAGGAATAAATAAAACCTATGAGAAAATTTTAAACCACTTTTTCTGGCCGAAACTTAGCATGATGTTGTAAATTTTTGTATCTCATGTCACACATGCCAGCTTGTCGGAAAACCTAATCAAAGGATTCCGCCTGCAGCCCTCAAACCTATTCCAGCATCTGAAGAAACTTTTAGTAGAATACTGGTGGATTGTCTTGGTACACTTCCTAAAACAAAAATAGGAAATCAGTATTTGCTAACAATTATGTGTACGTCGACTCCTTTTCCAGAAGCTGTCCCTTTAAGAAATATTAAGACTAGAACTATACTTAAGGCTTTAACTAAATTTGTTTTTTTAGTTGGGATTCCCTCAGCCATTAAATCAGACCAAGGCACAAACTTTATGTCTGGTTTATTTCAACAAGTAATAAATGAAATGCATATTAAACAGCACAAATCCAGTGTTTATTTTATTTTTTTTTATAAGCGTTTCACCCCGAGCAAGGCATGTCACTGCCACTACTGCGCAGGGGGATACGTAGAGTGGAGAAAGGATGATTAAATATAGGAAATGTCAGAGGGTGGGTGATAGGTGGGTAAGGATACCGAGAATGAGGGTTGGGTAGATGAGAGTGTTCTGAGAATAATTCGGAGTTAGTGTGATAGGAGGTGTCGATTGAACCTATATTTAAACACCTGGAGATTGTAACTGTCGGGAAAGCAGAGTTGTGGAAGGGAGTTCCAAAGGCGGGAAGCGCGAGAAAAGAAGATGTTGGAGTTGAATTTACGGTTACATCTTATTTGTTTAATTGTAAAAGGGTGGGACCTAGTTGCTAATCTAGTATCTCGTGTAAATTCGTGCTTAGGTGGCACCAGTGATCTAAGCTCTTCGGAGCAGGAGCCATGAAAGTACTTGTAGAAGAGGCACAGGGAAGCCACATGACGACGGTGAGAGAGCGGGTGCAGCCGGTCAGCCAAGTCAGCATCAACCACGTTACAGATCCTCCTTTGTATTTTGTCAAGAAGCCCAAAGAAAGCAGCAAAGGCACCAGATCAGATATGGCAGCAATATTCAATACACGGGCGGATGGTAGATTTGTATATGTGCAGAATAGATTCTATGAAAATTTCAAAATATACCTCAAAAAGTATCACATTTTAGCTGATTTCGCATAGTTTTTCAACGTATTTCTTAAAGATTTAAACTTCTGTAAAGTATCGAAACATTCAAAAATCTTTTAAAATCTAAGCGTTTTCTATTGTTCCCTAATGTTTTCATCATGTTATAATAATTTTTATTAATTTATCTGAAAGATAAATTAATTTTCTGAAAATTTGAAATTTCCAAATTTTACGTAAGAAATCTATTGCATTTTGGAGATATTCAGATTCCCAGAATATATTGAAGACCCTTACATTTTTTCAAGATCGAAGTGTTTTCTATTCATACCAAGGGGTTTCAACATGTTTCACTTATTTTCATTAATTTATCCTAATGATGAATTAATTTGCTGACACGATGAAAATTCAAAATATACCTAAAAAAGTATCACTTTTTAGCTGATTTCGCATAGTTTTTCAACGTATTTCTTAAAGATTTAAACTTCTGTAAAGTATCGAAACCTCTAAAAATTTTTTATAATCTAAGCGTTTACTATTGTTCCCTAATGTTTTCATCATGTTATAATAATGTTTATTAATTTATCTGAAAGATAAATTAATTTTCTGAAAGTTTGAATTTTCCAAAATTACATACAAAAACTATTGAATTTTGGAGATATTCAGACACCCAGATAATATTGAAGATCCTTAAATTTTTTAAAGATCTAAGTGTTTTCTATTCATACCAAGTATTTTCAACATGTTTTACTTATTTTCATTAATTTAACCTCAGAATGAATTAATAATCTGACACTATGAAAATTTCAAAATATACCTAAAAAAGTATCGCTTTTTAGCTGATTTCGCATAGTTTTTCAAAGTATTTCTTAATGTTTTAAACTTCTGTAAATATCGAAAGTACCACAATTTTTTAAAATCTAAGCGTTTCCTAATGTTCCCTAATGTTTTCATCATGGTATAATAATTTTTATTAATTTATCTGAAAGATAAATTCATTTTCTGAAAGTGTGAATTTTCCAAATTTTACGGAATAAATCTATGGCGTTTTGGAAATATTCAGACTCCCAGAAAATAGTGAAGACCCGTAAATTTTTTCAAGATCTAAGTGTTTGCTATTCATACCAAGTGGTTTCAACATGTTTCACCTATTTTCATTAATTTATACTAAGGATGAATTAATTTTCTGACACAATGAAAATGTCAAAATATACCTCAAAAAGTATCATATTTAGCTGATTTCGCATAGTTTTTCAACGTATTTCTTAATGATTTAAACTTCTGTAAAGTATCGAAACCTCCAAAAATCTTCTATAATCTAAGCGTTTCTTATTGTTTCCTAATGTTATCATCATGTTATAATAATTTTTATTAATTTATCTGAAAGATAAATTAATTTTCTGGAAGTTTGAATTTTCCAAATATTACATGATAAATCTATTGCATTTTGGAGATATTCAGATTCCCAGAATATATTGAAGACCCTTACATTTTTTCAAGATCGAAGTGTTTTCTATTCATACCAAGGGGTTTCAACATGTTTCACATATTTCTATTAATTTTTCCTAAGGATGAATTAGTTTTCTGACACGATGAAAATTTCAAAATATACCTAAAAAAGTACCACTTTTTAGCTGATTTCGCAGAGTTTCTCAACGTATATTTGAAAGTGTTTAAACTTCTGTAAAATATAGAAACCTCCAAAACTTTTTAAAATCTAAGCGTTTCCTATTCTTACCTAATGTTATCAACATGATATAATAATTTTTATTAATTTATCTGAAATACAAATTAATTTTCTGAAAGTTTGAAATTTTCAAATTTTACGTAATAAAACTATTGCATTTTCGAGATATTCAAACTCCCAGAAAATATTGAAGACCCTAAAATCTTTTTAATATCTAAGTGTTTTCTATTCATACCACGTGGTTTCAACATATTTCACCTATTTTCGTTAATTTATCCTAAGGATGAATTAATTTTCTGAGACTCCGAAAATTTCAAAACATACCTAAAAAAGTATCACTTATTAGCTAATTTCGCATAGTTTTTCAACGTATTTTGCAAAGTGTTTAAACTTCTGTAAAGCATTAAAACCTCCAAATTTAAAAAAAAATCTAAGCGTTTCCTATTGTTACCTAATGTTATCAAAATGATATAATAATTTTATTAAATTATCTGAAAGATAAATTAATTTTCTGAATGTTTGAAATTTTCAAATTTTACGTAATAAATCTATTGCATTTTCGAGATATTCAAACTTCCAGAAAATATTGAAGACCGTTTAATTGATCTGAAAGATAAATTAATTTTCTGAATGTTTGAAATTTTCAAATTTCAAGTAATAAATCTATTGTTTTTTCCAGATATTCAAACTCCCAGAAAATATTGAAGACCCTTCAAATCTTTTTAATATCTAAGTGTTTTCTATTCATACCAAGTGGTTTCAACATATTTCACATTTTTCATTAATTTATCATATGGATGAATTAATTTTCTGAAACTCTGAAAATTTCAAAATATACCTCAAATTTATCACTTTTTAGCTGATTTCGCATAGTTTTTCAACGTAATTTCAAAGATTTAAACTTCGGAAAAATATCGAAACCTCCAAAATTTGTTTAAAAGCTAAGCGTTTCCTATTGTTACCTAATGTTATCAACATGATATAATAATTTTTATCAATTATCTGAAAGATTAATTTATTTTATGACAGTTTGAAATTTTCAAAATTTACGTAATAAATCTATTGCATTTTCGAGATATTCAAAATCCCAGAAAATATTGAAGACACTAAATTTTTTTTAATATCTAAGAGTTTTCTATTCATACCACGTGGTTTCAACATGTTTCACCTATTTTCATTAATTTATCTTGAGGATGAAGTAATTTTCTGAGACTCAGAAAATTTCAAAATGATCCTCAAAAAGTATCACTTTTTAGCTGATTTCGCATAGTTTTTCAACGTATTTTTCAAAGTTTTAACTTCTATAAAGTATCGAAACCTCCAAAATATGTTTTTAAATCTAAGCGTTTCCTATTGTTACCTAATTTTATAAACATGATATAATAATTTTTATTAATTATCTGAAAGATTAATTTATTTTCTGAAAGTTTGAAATTTTCAAAATTTACGTAATAAATCTATTGCATTTTCGAGATATTCAAACTCCCAGAAAATAATGAAGACCCTAAAATTTTTTCATTATCTAAGTGTTTTCTATTCATACCAAGTGGTTTCAACATGTTTCACCTATTTTCATTAATTTATCCTAAGGATGAATTAATTTTCTGAGACTCTGAAAATTTCAAAATATACCTCAAAAAGTATCACTTTTTAGCTGATTTCGCATAGTTTTACAACGTAATTTTCAAAGATTTAAACTTCTGAAAAATATCGAAGCCTCCAAAATTTTTTTAGAATCTAAGCGTTTCCTATTGTTACCTAATGTTATCAATATGATATAACAATTTTTATTAATTTATCTGAAAGATTAATTAATTTTTTGAATGTTTGAAATTTACAAAATTACGTAATAAATCTATTGCATTTTCGAGATATTCAAACTCGCAGAAAATATTGAAGACCCTAAAATTTTTTAATATCTAAAAATTTCCTATTCATACCAAGTGGTTTCAACATGTTTCACCTATTTTCATTAATTTATCATCAGGATGAATTAATTTTCTGAGACTCTGAAAATTTCAAAATATACCTCAAAAAGTGTCACTTTTTAGCTGATTTCGCATAGTTTTTCAACGTATTTTTCAAAGTAATTAAACTTCTGTAAAGTATTGAAACCTCCAAAATTTTTTAAAAATCTAAGCGTTTCCTATTGTTACCTCATGTTATCAACATGATATAATAATTTTTATTAATTTATCTGAAAGATAAATTAATTTTCTGACAGTTTGAAATTTTCAAAATTTACGTAATAAATCTATTGAATTTTCGACATATTCAAACTCCCAGAAAATATTGAAGACCCTAAAATTTTTTTAATATCTAAGTGTTTTCTATTCATACCAAGTGGTTTCAACATGTTTCACTTATTTTCATTAATTTATACTAAGGAAGAATCAATTTTCTGAGACTCCGAAAATTTCAAAATATACCTCAAAAAGTATCATTTTTTAGCTGATTTCGCATAGTTTTTCAACGTATTTTTCAAAGATTTTAAATTTTGTAAAATATCGAAACCTCGAAGATTTCATTAAAATCTAAATTTTCCTGTTGTTACCTAATGTTATCAACATGATATAATAATTTTTATTAAGTTATCTGAAAGATAAATTAATTTTTTGAAAGTTTGAAATTTTCAAAATTTACGTAATAAATCTATTGCATTTTCGAGATAATCAAACTCCCAGGAATTATTGAAGACCCTAAAATTTTTTAATATCTAAGTGTTTTCTATTCATACCAAGTAGTTTCAACATGTTTCACGTATTTTCATTAATTTATCCTAAGGATGAATTAATTTTCTGAGACTCTGAAAATTTCAAAATATACCTAAAAATGTATCACTTTAACTGATTTCGCATAGTATTTCAACGTAATTTTCAATGATTGAAACTTCTGTAAAATATCGAAACCTCCAAAATTTGTTTAAAATCTAAGCGTTTCCTATTGTTAGCTAATGTTATCAACATGATATAACAATTTTTATTAATTTATCTGAAAGATAAATTATTTTTCTGAAAGTTGGAAATTTTCAAAATTTACGTAATAAATCTATTGCATTTTCGAGATCTTCAAAATCCCAGAAAATATTGAAGACCTTAAAATTTTTTTAATATCTAAGAGTTTTCTATTCATACCACGTGGTTTCAACATGTTTCACCTATTTTCATTAATTTATCCTGAGGATGAAGTAATTTTCTGAGACTCTGAAAATTTCAAAATGAACCTCAAAAAGTATCACTTTTTAGCTGATTTCGCATAGTTTTTCAACGTATTTTTCAAAGTTTTAACTTCTATAAAGTATCGAAACCTCCAAAATATGTTTTTAAATCTAAGCGTTTCCTATTGTTACCTAATGTTATCAACATGATATAATAATTTTTATTAATTATCTGAAAGATTAATTTATTTTCTGAAACTTTGCAATTTTCAAAATTTACGTAATAAATCTATTGCATTTTCGAGATATTCAAACTCCCAGAAAATAATGAAGACCCTAAATTTTTTTCATTATCTAAGTGTTTTCTATTCATACCAAGTGGTTTCAACATGTTTCACGCATTTTCATTAATTTATCCTAAGGATGAATTAATTTTCTGAGACTCTGAATATTTCAAAATATACCTCAATAAGTATCACGTTTTAGCTGATTTCGCATAGTTACACAACGTAATTTTCAAAGATTTCAACTTCTGAAAAATATCGAAGCCTCCAAAATTTTTTTAGAATCTAACCGTTTCCTATTGTTACCTAATGTTATCAACAAGATATAACAATTTTTATTAATTTATCTGAAAGATAAATTAATTTTCTGAAAGTTTGAAATTTTCAAATTTTACGTAATAAATCTATTGCATTTTAGACATAATCAAACTCCCAGATATTATTGAAGAACCTCAAAAGTTTTTAATAACTAAGTGTTTTCTATTCATACCAAAGGGTTTCAACATGTTTCACCTATTTTCATTGATTTATCCTAAGGATGAATTAATTTTCTGCGACTCTGAAAATTTCAAAATATACCTCAAAATGTGTCACGTTTTAGCTGATTTCGCATATTTTTTCAACGTAATTTTCAAAGTTTTAAACTTCAGTAAAATATCGAAACATCCAAAATTTTTTTAAAATCTAAGCGTTTCCTGTTGTTAACTAATGTTATCAACATGATATAACAATTTTTATTAATTTATCTGAAAGATTAATTAATTTTCTGAAAGTTTGAAATTTTCAAAATTTACGTAATAAATATATTGCATTTTCGACATAATCAAACTGCCAGATAATATTTAAGACCCTAAAATTTTTTTAATATCTAAGTGTTTTTTATTCATACCAAATGGTTTCAACATGTTTCACATATTTTCATTAATTTATCCTGAGGATGAATTAATTTTCTGCGACTCTGAATATTTCAAAATATACCTCAAAAAGTGTGACGTTTTAGCCGATTTAGCATATTTTTTCAACGCAATTTTCAAAGTTTATAATTCCTGTAAAGTATCGAACCCTCCAAAATTTTATAAAATCTAAGCCTTTCCTATTGTTACCTAATGTTAGCAACATGATATAACAATTTTTATTAATTTATCTGAAAGATAAACTAATTTTCTGAATGTTTGAAATTTTCAAAATTTACGTAATAAATCTATTGCATTTTCGAGATATTCAAACTCTCAGAAAATATAGAAGACCCTAAAATTCTTTAATATCTAAGTGTTTTCAATTCATAGCAAGTGGTTTCAACATGTTTCACCTATTTTCATTAATTTATCCTAAGGATGAATTAATTTTCTGAGACTCTGAAAATTTCAAAATATACCTAAAAAATATCACATTTTAGCTGATTTCTCATAGTTTTGCAACGTAATTTTCGAAGTTTTTAAACTTCTGTAAAATATCGAAACATCTAAAGATTTTTTTAAAATCTAAGAGTTTCCTATTGTTACCTAATGTTATCAATATGATATAACAATTTTTGTTAATTTACCCGAAAGATAAATTAATTTTCTGAAAGTTGGAAATTTTCAAAATTTACGTCATAAATCTACTATGATAAATTAATGAAAATATGGAAACATGTTGAAACCACTCGGTATGAATAGAAAACACTTAGATATTAGAAAAGTTTTAGGGTCTTCAATATTTTCTGGGAGTTTGAAAATCTCGAAAATGCAATAGATTTATTACGTAAATTTTGAAAATTTCAAACTTTCAGAAAATTTGTTATATCATGTTGATAACTTTAGGTAACAATAGGAAACGCTTTGATTTTAAAACAATTTTGGTGGTTTCGATATTTTAGAGAAGGATAAAACTTTGAAAATTACATTGAAAAACTATGCGAAATCAGCTAAAAAGTGATACTTTTTGAGGTATATTTTGAAATTTTCAGAGTCTCAGAAAATTAATTCATCCTTAGGATAAATTAATGAAAATAGGTGAAACATGTTGAAACCACTTGGTATGAATAGAAAACCTTTAGATATTAAAAAAATTTTAGGGTCTTCAATATTTTCTGGGAGTTTGAAAATCTCGAAAATGCAATAGATTTATTACGTAAATTTTGAAAATTTCAAAGTTTCAGAAAATTAATTCATTTTTCAGATAAATTAATAAAAATTGTTATATCATGTTGATAACATTAGGTAACAATAGGAAACGTTTAGATTTTAAAAAAATTTGGAGGTTTCGATATTTTACAGAAGTTTAAAAACTTTGAAAATTACGTTGAAAAACTATGCGAAATCAGCTAAAATGTGATACATATGAGGTATATTTTGAAATTTCCCGGGTCTCAGAAAATTAATTCATCCTTAGGATAAATTAATGAAAATACGTGAAACATGTTGAAACCACTTGTTATGAATAGAAAACACTTAGATATTAAAAAAAATTTATTGTCTTCAATATTTTCTGGGAGTTTGAAAATCTCGAAAATGCAATAGATTTATTACGTAAATTTTGAAAATTTCAAAGTTTCAGAAAATTAATTTATCTTTCAGATAAATTAACAAAAATTGTTATATCATGTTGATAACATTAGGCAACAATAGGAAACGCTTAGATTTTAAAGAAATTTTGGAGGTTTCGATACTTTACAGAAGTTTAAAACTTTGAAAATTACGTTGAAAAACTATGCGAAATCAGCTAAAAAGTGATACTTTTTGAGGTATATTTTGAAATTTTCAGAGTCTCAGAAAATTAATTCATCCTTAGGATAAATTAATGAAAATTACGTTGAAAAACCATGTTGAAACCACTTGTTATGAATAGAAAACACTTAGATATTAAAAAAAATTTATTGTCTTCAATATTTTCTGGGAGTTTGAATATCTCGAAAATGCAATAGATTTATTACGTAAATTTTGAAAATTTCAAAATTTCAGAAAATTAATTTATCTTTCAGATAAATTAATAAAAAGTGTTATATCATGTTGATAACATTAGGTAACAATAGGAAACGCTAAGTCTTAAAAAAAATTTTGGAGGTTTCGATAATTTACAGAAGTTAAAAAACTTTGAAAATTACATTGAAAAACTATGCGAAATCAGCTAAAAAGTGATACTTTTTGAGTTATATTTTGAAATTTTCAGAGTCTCAGAAAATTAGTTCATCCTTAGGATAAATTAATGAAATTAGGTGAAACATGTTGAAACCACTTGGTATGAATAGAAAACACTTAGATATTAAAAAAATTTTAGGGTCTTCAATATTTTCTGGGAGTTTGAAAATCTCGAAAATGCAATAGATTTATTACGTAAATTTTGAAAATTTCAAAGTTTCAGAAAATTAATTTATCTTTCAGATAAATTAATAAAAATTGTTATATCATGTTGATAACATTAGGTAACAATAGGAAACGCTTAGATTTTGAAAAAAATTTTGGAGGTTTCGATACTTTACAGAAGTTTAAAATCTTTGAAAATTACATTGAAAAACCATGCGAAATCAGCTAAAAAGTGATACTTTTTGAGGTATATTTTGAAATTTTCAGAGCCTTAGAAAATTAATTCATCCTTAGGATAAATTAATGAAAATAGGTGAAACATGTTGAAACCACTTGGTATGAATAGAAAACACTTAGATATTAAAAAAATTTTAGGGTCTTCAATATTTTCTGGGAGTTTGAAAATCTCGAAAATGCAATAGATTTATTATTACGTAAATTTTGAAAATTTCAAAGTTTCAGAAAATTAATTTATCTTTCAGATAAATTAATAAAAATTGTTATATAATGTTGATAACATTAGGTAACAATA